>PVJS01005140.1:0-57500 GCA_004027185.1 Glis glis
ATCCCAGTACTTTGGGAGGCGGAGATCAGAGGATCCGGGTTCGCGACCAGCCTCAGCTCGCTCTCTCTCTTTCTCTCTCTCCCTGTCTCTCTCTCTCTCTCCCTAGTGAGGCCCTCCACAACTTGGTGAGACCCGGTTTCAAAATAAAGTATAAAAAACAGGGCCGGGGGTGTAGCGTGGAGGTAGAACGCCCCTGGGTTCAATCCCCAGTACCGCAAAAAAAAAAAAAAAGTGGGCAAAGGACCTGAATAGACATTTTTCCAGAGAAGACGTACAAATGGTCAATAGGTATATGAAAGGTATTCAACCTCAGTAATTATCAGGGAAATGTGAATTAAAACCATAGTAAGATATCACCTCACACCTGTTAGAATAGCTGTTGCTATGGTTTGAATATGGTTTCCTCTCAAAAGTTAATGTGTTGGAAGCTGGGTCCGCAGTAGGGTGGAGTGAAGTACCGGAACCTTTAAGAGGTGGGGCCTAGTGGAAGGTAATTAGGTCATAGGGGTTCCACCCTTACGAATGGATTAATACTGGTCTCATAGAGTAGGATGAGTCTCACAGGAGTACATGAGTTGTGGGGAGAGCAGATTATTTTAAGTGAGCATGGTACCGCTCTGGAATCTTTCTTGCTTCCTGTCTTGTTATGGGATCTCTTCTATAGGTCTTTTTAAGATTGTGATGCTGTTTGCCATGGGGCCCTCACTAGAGCTGAGTACCATGCCAGTATCATGCTCTTTTACATCCAGAAATGTATGCTAAGTGAACCTCTTTTCTTTGTAAGTTACCCAGGCTTAGGTAGTTTGTTATAGCAACAATACAAAGTACAGCTTTTGTTAAAAAGCCAAAAGATAACATGTGTTGATGAGGATGTGGGACTCTAACCCATTGTAGGTGGGAATGTAAGTTGGTGGACATTATGGAAAACAGTATGGAGTTCCTCAAAAAATTAAGAATAGAACTATTATATGATCCAGCAATTCCAACTTCTGGGTATATATCCAAAGAAAATAATATTACTATCGTGAAGAGATATCTGTGCCACCATATTTGCTATAGGATTATTCCCAATACCAAGATATGGAAACAACCTAAGTGTCTATCAATGGGCAAATGGATAAAGAAATTGTGGTGTACATACACACATAGTGGAATATTATTCAGCCTTTAAAAAGAAGAAAATCAGCCAGTCGTGGTGGTGCACGCTTGTAATCCCAGTACGTGGGAGGCTGAGAGAGGAGGATCGCAGGTTCAAGGACAGCACCAACAAGTAGTGAGCATCAACCTAGCCAGAAATTGTTTCAAAATAAAAATAAAAAATAGGGCTGGGGGTGTAGCTCAGAGGTAGAATGCCTCTGAGTTCAATCCCCAGTACCAAAAAAAAAAAAAAAAAGAAGAAGAAAATCCTTCCATTTGTAACAACATGGATGAATTTGGAGGACATTATGCTAAATGAAATAAGCCAGACACGGAAAGACAAGTACTGCAAGGTCTCACCAACATATGGAAAATGAAAAGGTCAGACTTATAGAAACAGGAAGTAGAAGGGTGGTTACCAGGGATCAGGAAGTGGGGAAATAGAGAGATGCTGGTTAAAGGGCACAAACTTGCAGTTATAAGACGAGTAAGTTCTGGAAACCTATTGTACAGCATGGTGACTATAGTTGATCATAATGTATTGTATACTTGAAGTTTGCTAAGAAAATAGATCTCTCAGCCGGGCGTGGTGGCGCATACTTGTAATCCCAGTACTTGGGAGGCTGAGACAGGAGGATCGCAGGTTCACGGCCAGCCTTGATTTCTTAGTAAGGCCCTCTGCAACTTAGTGAGACCCTGTCTCAAAATAAAGAATAAAAAACAGGACTGGGGGTGTAGCTTGGAGGTAGAATGCTCCTGGGTTCCATCCCCAGTACCACCAAAAAAAAAAGAAAAGAAAATATATCTCTCATACACACAACAAGGTGACCATGTGAGATGCTGGGTATGCTAATTAGCCTGGTCATGGTAATTACTTTGCAGTCTGCATATTTATCAAAATATCACAATGTACATCTTAAATATATATTTTTTATTTGTCAAATATACCTTAATAAAGCTGGGGGAGGGACAATTGTGCAAGGGAAATTTTATCCCACAAAAAGTCTTGGCCGCAAGTGGCAGCTGGACGTAGGAAGGAGACTTTCAGCTTTCTGCGGGGGGCGGGGTGGGGTCCTGTAAACGTTATGTGTAGAGAGTCTGCTGGTCTGTTTTCTTAGCATTCAGGGAGCCTTTCCCTCTCTCCCTCCCTGGCACCATCCTGAGTCCTACAGAATACGTCCTCCTGAAAAGTGCAGGGAAAGTGCAGGGTGAGTCTGTCCCTGCCTGGCAATGCTTCTGGTGAGTTAAGTAGTTAAAGACCTGAAAGTCCAGAGAGAGAGAGAGAGATTCTTGGTGTCATCTGAAAGGCAGCAGGGTCTCCATGACGAGAGGGCATCTGAAGAAGTCCTGGGTGGGACATCGCGGTGAGAACAGAGGAACAAGGTCTGTTATCTGTAGACTGAGCAACGTCCTACCCAAGGGTTGAGGTTTAGGCTTGGGTTCAGTCTTCCTCAATGTCAAGGTCCACAGTGTAAGAGGGTTGACTGAACGTTTAGGAACAGTTGCATATGTTAACATCATATCATACTGTATATTTAGCAAAGTTGGCCACTAGTGTACCTGCACTATCAGTGTTAAGAAAGACAACTGTAATTTTCACTGTAAAATCTGTCATCATTGTCCTTGTGCTTATTATAGAAGTCATCATCATCACCATTATCATTACTATTATTTGTATATTACAGGTCTCTTTCATCGATACAAAGATGCAGACCTTTTAAAGGGACATGTCTTTTACTTTAATGCTTCAAAATCCTTTGGGATCTATTTTCTGTTCACTAGGTATTAAGTTGTGATTAACAATGTGCCTATTATAGCATTTAAAAACACTGAATAATAGGCACTTCTGTTTATACCAGAGGCCCATTTAATTTTAATTTAGATATACACTGTTAACCTTCTTATATATAAATAAAATACTTTCCCTAAAGAAAAAAAAGTAAATCTCATTGGGCTCCCTTGGTGAATTCTTTATATATCTTGAAAACCAAGATAGGGAGACTTTGCAAATGTGAGTACTAGAGGGAAACTCAGAAGTATTCATTCATTCATTTAATAAATATTTATTGAGCATCTATTTTATGCTAGACAGGGTGCTAGGTACTGGGTATACAGAAATGAGCAAGAAGGAATTATGGCATTTCTGTAGAACTCGGTTTTTCCATTCTCTAAAGTAAATGTATTCATTGTTGATGCTTATATATCACTTTGAGATGATGATAATGTTCAGTGACTTTTAAAAGTAATGCTAATTCAATTCAAATTCCACCCGCAGTTTGAGAACCTGCTGAGGGTCTCTGTGACAGTTTTACATGTGGTTATGCTGTTTGATTTAATGAGAACAACACCTTATATCTATGTGCTCGGCCTTTCAGAACATCCTGAGAGGGGAGGGTGAGAACTTACCACATGTCAGGGAGAGAACAAGGCTCAGAGAGGTCAAGGCACTGTCTAAAGTATCATACTGGTGTGTGTGGCTGGAACCCATTACCATCACTATGAATATATTTTCAGATTTTTTTATTCTAGGTTGATATTTTGTATTTAGAAACTCTAAGAAACTGTTTTCAGAATATATGGAATATACCCCAATATACATCAGGGACTCTATTTTTATTTTTCTTCATAATTTGTACTTTGTGACAAGTTTGGTGGCTACCTTATGTATGTAGGGAGGGCACCTGTAGCCATTTTTAGCTACACTCTTCTCTTATACATTGAATTTCCTTTCCTTTCTTAAAAAAGTAGTAATCATCAATGTTCATAAAAGAGACAACTGCTTTAAAAGTTCACAATTATCTAAGGAATAGTTCACAAATATCTAAAATAAGGCCGGGCGTGGTGGCGCACGCTTGTAATCCCAGTACTTTGGGAGGCGGAGACCGGAGGATCCGGGTTCGCGGCCAGCCTCAGCTCTCTCTCTCTCTCTCTCTCCCTGTCTCTCTCTCTCTCTACTTAGTGAGGCCCTCTGCAACTTCGTGAGACCCGGTTTCAAAATAAAGTATAAAAAATAGGGCCGGGGGTGTAGCGCGGAGGTAGAACACCCCTGCGTTCAATCCCCGGTACCGCAAAAAAAAAAGGACGTTTTCAATCTAGAAATTTCAACAGGAAGCATCTTTGCCAATCTATTTGATTAGAAACTTTTATATAATAAAAAGAAATTGGAGAATGTTATGTAAATTCATATTTCTATAAGGTAAGTCACATATGATGTTTGTAAGATGTAGATGATAATTTTTACCCCTATGTGCGGTGCTTTTTTTTTTACCACCACCCTTCACAACCTCTTTCCACTTAGAATACACTCTTTCTTACCCGCCTTCAAGTCCTAGTCATCGTTCAGCTCAAATTCCAGCCACTCTGTAAAAACCCTTTTTGATTGACCCTCTTTCTACTCTGAATTGCTGTAGCAAATCATTTGCCAGCTAAACTGGCCTTCCCTTTCTAATGCCTCTTTTAGTGTTCTTAAGCTTTTTCTTATAATTCATTTTTCAAGCTTGTCTCCCCAGGTAGACTGTGAACTAAGGACAAGCACCTCCATATCTCTAGTATCTTTGTCATTTCTCTAGCACCTGGCATAATGGCTTGTGCCGAATAGATGCTCAGTAAACACTTGCTTCATTTAGAGCTTCCTGAAAGCGAGTAAGCAAGCTCAACAGATCTGGATCATCTCAACGTCCCACACGGCCCCCAATCAATGAATAATAATTGGGCAGCTGGCCTAATGTGACTATCGTTGTGTTACGTATCAGGAAGAGGTAAGAAGTGCAAGGCCAAGTACATTTTCTAGAGGAGTTAAAAATTCATGGAGACAATATGCATGTTTATGAACCAGTGAGAGTATAAAACTACTGTGTGCATGTATTAAATGAAATTGGGTGATGTGTGGAATAGCTGATGGGGCACATGTTTTGTTTATCTCTGTTCTCTCAGCAGCGGGGGGCCAGAGCAGGCCCTCGGAAGGTGTTTGCTCGAGGAGCACATCAGTCCTTCCTCAACCTGCAGCCTTTGAGGGGCTTTGTGCCACCCCTGGAACCCACTAGATACTGTCCATCATTGGCCCTGGCTCCAGGACCCATGGGGTTTGTGATTAGCTTTTGCTGCTCTTTGTTTAAGGCCCCTCACCAGGACATGGCCCCTCCCCTCCCCTTCCGTGAGAGGCCAGATCTGTGACGTGGCTGTCTTGCTCCTCTGCATCTTCTTGAGCACCATGTGCTCCGCAAAGCCTGGAATTTCCCCATTTTTTTTGTATTAGAATCTTGGACCCAAGGCCACTGTCGAAAGTCATTTGTACCATGCTCTACCAGCTCCATTTCCCAAGGACTAGCCCCTCTCCCTTTTATTCCCAAACGGCCCTGTGTTCCGCCATGCTCCCAGTATTTAAGCCCTACATTTCCAAAACTTTTTCCATCCTGCTACTCTGGACCCTCATTCTCACCTCTTTAGGGCTAGACAGAATTTTTCACGTTCTTATCTCAGTTGATTCACAATGATGAGTCTGTCATTGGTGTACTGCTCTCATTTTACCTACTTTTATTTGGCCTCAAATCCCCTTTGTTCCTACTGTGCCAGCATGGTAAATTATGGGTTCCATCTGGGGCCAGCAGGCAAGAATATTTTTTAAATTATTTATTTATTTATTTATTTATTTATTTATTTATTTATTGTGATATTGGGGATTGAACCCAGGGGCATTCTACCTCCGAGCTACACCCCCCAGCCCTATTTTTCATTCTTTATTTTGAAACAGGGTCTCACTAAGTTGTGGAGGGCCTCACTAAGTAGCTGAGACTGGCTGTGATCCTCCTGTCTCAGCCTCCCAAGTACTGGGATTACAAGCGTGCACCATCACGCCTGGCTGCAGGCAAGAATTTGAATGGATGCAGTCAGCTCACTTTTTTGCCTCACAAGTCTATTGCAAGATATGTATACGTAAGATCTTGTATGTGAAAGTGCAAACTATAACATTCTATACAAACTTAAGACTATCAGTATTCACATATTTTTCTAATTAGAAATATAGTACATGCTTACTTTTGAAAATGCAAATGTAGGGGTTAGAGCTGTAGCTCAGTGGAAGAGGGCATGCTTAGCATTTGTGAGGCCCTGGATTCAATCCCCAGCAGCAAAATAAAATAAAATAATTTAAAAAGAAGTTTAATTTTTAAGAAATGCAAAAAGCACAAAGAACAACATAGCAGTCAACCTCTGCATTAGTTCTCTATTGCTGTTGTAACAAATTACCATAAAGTTACTGGCTTAAAGCAACACATATTTATTATCTGACAGTTCTGTAGGCCGTAAGTCTCACTGGGTTAACATCAAGATGTGGAGGGCTTTATTCCTCCTGGAGACTCTAAAGGAGAAACTATTTCCTTTTCTTTTCTGGTTTCTAGAACTGTTTGCCTTCACTAGTTCATGGTCCCTTCCTCTCTCTTCAAAGCCAGCAGCATGGCATCTTCAGATCTCTCTCTCTCTCTCTCTTTTCCCCCCTCCTGCCTCCCTCTTAAAAAGAGCCCTTGTGATTACAGTGGATCCAGCTGGATAGTCCAAGATAATCTCCCATCTCAACACTCTTGATCACATCTGCAAAGACCTTTAGCCATGTAAGATAATAGTCACAGGTTTCAGGTGTAAGGGAGTGAACATCTTTGGGGACCATTATTTTGACCATCAAATCCTCAATACAGAAATAATCCTCAATACAGAAATCCTCCTATACAGAAATAATGAATTGTAAAATTTTAGTGTATATCTTTAGGTTCAGTATTCTTTATCACGTTGCATATATTACTTGTGATCTGATTTTTATCCTTCCACCACTCTATAAACAGTTTCCTCTAAATAATCTTCAAAAACATGAGTTTTGATGTCCTCATAGTATTCAATCCACTGAGCTATTATTATTTGATTTAAAAATCCTTTATCTTTAGAATTTAGGCTATTTGAAATTATTGGCTATTTGTTTTTTGGTTTTTATTGGCTTTTTAATTTAGTACTGGGGATTGATCCCAGGGGCATTCTACCTCTGAGCTACACCTCAGCTATTTTATTTATTTATTTATTTATTTATTTATTTGTTTACTGTGGTACTGGGAAGATCTAACCCAGAGCCTCACACATGCTAGGCAAGTGCTCTACCACTGAGCTACATCCCCAACCCTTGTTTTTTATTTTGAAACAGAGTCTCACTAAGTTACTGAGGGTGTCACTAAGTTGCTGAAGCTGGCCTTGAACCTGTGATCCTCCTGTCTCAGACTCCCAAGTACTGGGATTACCAGTCCAGGCTTGGCTATTTGTTATGATGAATATGTCTACATAAATCTTTGTAATTACTCCTTTGTGACAATTTTTAAAAAGTGGATTCTTATCATTATTATTAAAATTTGAATTTGATGATATAGAAAATAAGTACTATGAAAATGTTATCAAAATAAGTAATTTTTGAACTGACAGTTTTCTCAAAAGTCAATAAAGCTAACATGTTCATTTTGCAACTGAGAAAATAGAAGACTAGAGAAAGTGATAAGTCCAAGGTAATACGGCAATAAAAAGAGCTATATTTGACTATGTGAAACTTCAGTGTGATGAAGAACATTACAAATAAACTTAAAACACAAATGCTAGGGCTTGGCATCAAAGGTCCTGAGGTCTGGGGGTGGGCCACAGATGTGGCAGGTGAAGGAGGTGGCAGGAATGGTTGGGGATCGGTTACATTAAAAAACAGAGTAAATTGATTGAGCGGATGAAGAAACATATTGAAGCCAAAGAGACTCAGGTTTCTTACTTCTTGGAGAAGTAGAAATGCTAAAGCACGAAAAAGTGAAGTCTAGAAAGAATACTGAGGTGTTGAATTAAAATTGGAGATACTGACAGGAACTCATGGTTTTAAAATATATATACGGATATAGAAATAGTTATAGATACATGGATGCCTGCATGTATGTGTGTGTGTGTGTGTGTGTGTATGCATGTGTATATGTATGTATGAGTGTATGTGTATATATTTATTTGTGTGTAGGTATTATATAATTTACTAATTTCCTAGCTCTATCCACTGAGAGGTCAAGAAGTAATGACACTCCAGTAGCAGTGACAGCACTAAAGGCCCAAATCTTAGCACCCTTCCCCACTAAAGGAACCAGAGCTTCTGGGTTGATCTCAGATCTGGGGCAGGGAAAATATAAAATGAACCTGGAACATCTCATTGTGCCAGGAAGTAAGACAATGCTCAAAGAATGATGGGGACATGCCAAAAGGACATAAGAGTCACTTTGAAGAAGCTCCCACTGGCTGCCCAGGACAAGTTGAGTACCAAAACAATGAAAATATCAAAATACAACCTATTAAGTAAAATAGAAACCCATGAATTCATATCGATGCAAATACATACATGCATACAGGAAAGGGGGAGAAGAAAAACTCTTCCTTGCAGAAGACTGACAACTAATGAAGGTAGACTGAAAAATGAAAAGAGGAAATTACTGCTAACATTGGGGTAAGTGACTCAGCAGAAAGTTGGCCATGAATGCCAAGTTTTGTGAATGGAATTTGATGAATGTCTCTGTCAACATTCTCATTGCTTTAATCCAAAACAACTGACCACACAACTTAGAGGAAGGAATATTTATTTGCTCACAGTTTTTGGAGATTTCAGAGGCTCAGTTCACGTCAGGCCAGTTTCAGGAGCTCAGGTTATGGCAACAGGAAGTGGAGGGGGAGAGAGAGAGAGAGAGAGAGAGAGAGAGAGAGAATATGAACAAATGGGCTCTGTTCTCACATCACAGAGGCAGGAAGCAAGAGAGAAAGCAAGGGGATTCAAAGACCCAAGCACAGTCCCTAAGGCCACACCCCCAGGGACCCGCCTCCTCCAGCCACACCCTACCTGCCTAAGTTACCACCAGTAAATCCATTGCAACCCTCATGACTTAATTATATCAACTCTGAACCTTAATACACGAACTCTTCAAGGGATATTCTATATCCAACCATAACAATGAGGAATAAGATAATGGTGTATTCTTAAAACATCTCCCCACAAAACATTATTATTCAATTACAAAAGAAAAAAAGTGATTTTATGACAGAAAAGCATGGTAGAGAGAGAGGGAGGGACAGAGAGAGAGAGAGAGAGAGAGAGAGAGATTCACCACACAGATGACAATGTGGAAGAAGGTATTTTCAACATGTAGATCAAAGAATGAGTTCTTTATATACAAAAGATTTTACAAATCAACATTTGCATTATAGTCTAATTTAAAGGGGGCAAAAGATGATCAGACAATAAAGAAAAGATATGTAAATGAGGTAACAAACATGAAAAGATGTTCATTGTCAGTAATAACCAAAGAAATACTGAGTAAAACAATGTAACATTTTTATCTGTCAAACAGGCAAAAATGAGAGGTTGCTAATATGCTGGTCTCTTCACTGGCATCACAGGTACGCCAGTTAGGAGAGAAATTAAGGTGCTTTCTGGGGTGACATCACTTGCAAAAGGACTGGAGGATGTGTCTGTGATTTGCAATAATCTATTATATACAGAGAACAAACATACTTCCCTCACTAATGTAGAAACTCCCTTTGGGATGGTTACTGGGAATTTCACCAAATGTTCTATTGATAATTGTAACACAAATGACCATATATTCAAGAATTAACAGGAAGGGACAATCAGAGAAGCTTGGGTTAATGTTTATCTATCCCATTCATCTAACCAGTGTCTGAGCTTCTTCTTTAAATAACTTAGCAACATCATCCCACATTTTCTAGAACACCTCCATTGTTCATTCATTCAACAAATATTTACTGGACACATTGGGCCAGGGCAGAGATAAGTGCTTAGCCTATAGTGGGGAGCAAAAATAGTATATCGTTTAGGGAGCTTAGAGAATACAAAGGAAGACATATTAATCAGAGAGTCATGAAAACAAGTTTAAAATTGCAACTGATATAAGTGATAGGAAAGAGCTGCCTGATTATATGAAAACCTAAAACACGGTATTTGACTTTGCCAAGGAAGTCAGGAAAGGTTTCCCTAAGCAAGTGTGGCGTGGGCTGAAATATGGCAGATGGGAATGGGGGTTAATTAGGTCAAAAGAGGAGGCAAGGGCATTTCAGACAGAGGGGGAGCACAAGTACAAGCCCTTGGAAGAGAAGTCTGATGAATAAGAGACAGTGGGAGTGGCCGTGTGGATGGACAAGAGAGAGAAAGAGGGGAGTTAGGGTGAGACCAGGTTGGCCAGCTACACAGGCCCGGCCAAATGAAGGGTGGGACCTTTCTCCCAGAAGCCCAGATGGGTGGTAAGCCCAGGAAAGGACCAGCATTGGGTTTCGAAAGACCCCTCCCACTGCTGTGTGTAAATCTCCCTATACCAAACTCAAATAAGTAAGACCCACAAGTCAACTGTCCCCATAGTTCCGCCCTTTTTGCCACCCCAGGAACCGTGGATCTCATTTTCCTTCTCAGGGCCCATGTCTGGGGAGGGCAGCCTCCCCTGCTTCCCTGCCACCCAGCTCTTTCTCTTGCTCTGCCCTCCCTCCACCCCAGGTAGATTTTGGAATGCCCTTCCTTCTGTCCTTTTCACTCTCAACATGTGGCTCTGAGAACAGAATGTAAAACCAATGGAGGGCCTGGGAAGGCAAATGGAAAATGGTTATTGAACAAGCTGAACACTGCCAAAAACATAAACTCTCACTTTGAAACCATCGTCTGGCTGAAATGGAGAACCATAAAACGGAGAATAATGAATATAAAACAACTAAAGGATATGTACAATGCTCGATGGCCAGAGGAGAGGTCTGGACACCCAATGTGAAAGGAGGAACAACTGAACATTTTAAAAACCAAGTCCTGTGAAGGAGTAGTGAATTTAAACATTATAATTTTGGGGAGAACAAAAGCAAAGCAAAAAAGGTTAAAATATTTATCTAGAATATTATATATCAGAGCATACATGTGCACACGAAGAATGCAATCTTAAGTAAAAGAATACTGTGGAATAATAGTAATAATAATAACAATAATATATGGGATTTTAAAATCTCTAAAATGCTTAAAAGTATGCAAAATGAAGCTCTGTGTTACTTCTGGGTAATCCAGGTGCTGTGAAAGAGTAAAAATATGGAGGGGAATCGAACCTGTAACAGGAGCCAGAGGTTTCCACCTGTCCTCAGGGAGGAGGAGGCGCCGTGGGCTCAGCAAGGTCAGCACTGGACTGGAGGTGGCACTGACATCATTTTATTTCTTAAGTGGGGTGGGGCACATGATATTGATGATATGATTATTTGGACCTTTCATATTTCTGAAATATTTCCTGGTACATTTTTTTAATGAAAAAACTGACAACCTAAGTTACTGGTGAATTACTGATACGAAAAAGAACAGAAACAAGGATCCTTAGCTGCTTTCCAGTGATTGATTTTCAGTTTAAGAACAGGCTTTAGATAGGTTCAACACCTGGTTAACATAAAATAGTTTCATGGTAACACAGACATAATAGCACTAACACAGAATTAAGGGCCCAAGCACAGAGCTATGCGAGATGAGTGTCAGTCACGGAAACTCCAGCTGTCCCTGAATGAGATTGACCTTGGTCCTGTATTTCTAGAAATAAAGCCTCGTCTCACCTGGGTTTACGTGGATCTCAAAGATGCAGATTTACAGTCAGCTCATCCTGGCACAGCAAGTTCTAGAAGCTCCCTCATAGTGTCTGTTGCATGGAGGGTGTGAAGTCATTACACATTTAGTATTCTATGTGGCATCAATTTGACTCACCTGCTGTTCCAAGGTGCGTGGATCAATAAAAGTCACCAGATCTATAGAAAAGTAACCGATCAATTCTTTCATTCTGCAGGCCTTTCCAATTTGGAGGCACAAAGAACTGAGAACTTGGGGATCCACTGAGGTCTGAGGCATGGTGGTACCAGAAGCAATGAAGGGGCCTTCGGCATGAAACTGGTCCCCTGTTGACAGCAACCTAATTTCTCCATTGGGCTCTATCATCATGTCCACCGTCAGGTTGGTGACACTGTTTACGGGTGGGTATGCTTCGATCACACCCCCTGGTGGGAAAAGTATGGAGTAGATGAAAGGACACATTCAGAGGCATTGCACCCACTTAGAGCAGGACAAAATGGCCTAGGTTTTGGCGCTTGGACATGGCTCAGATCCCGCCCCTGCCGTATCTTTTTTTTTTATTTTATTTTTTTAATTTTTTTGCGGTACCGGGGATTGAACCCAGGGGCGTTCTACCTCCAAGCTACACCCCTGGCCCTATTTTTTACCCTTTTTATTTTGAAACCGGGTCTCACGAAGTTGCGGAGGGCCTCACTAATTAGCTGAGGCTGGCCGCGAACCTGGATCCTCTGGTCTCTGCCTCCCAAGTACTCTGCCATATCTTAAGTGACTTGGGTTAGCAGCTTCAATCTCTGAACTTCCTTTTCTTTATCTGTTGTGAACCACAAACTATGTCTCTAGTGTTTAGCCCAATGTCTGGCGTATAGTAGGACTCGAATGGTAGTTTTGATTTTTATCATTATGATGAAGACATTGTAAATGCCATGCCTGTGCCCACTCATTACGTAAATGATGAACCCAAGGATTACAGTCAAATCCCGAATCCCTGAGGGAACTAGCTACCCACTGCGTACTGTTGTCTTGATGACCAGTGCGTTCCCTTTGTTTAGCTTCATTGCCTTCCTAAGGTTTGACAGCTTTGGGATTTTAACAAGCATAGAGAACATCATGGTTCACATCATGCCAGCTGAGGCATTCTTATATAAACCAGTTGTAAAACATTTTTAAAAATATAGAGTCAGAGCCCGCGTGGTGGTGCACACTTGTAATCCAGTACTTGGGAGGCTGAGACAGGAGGATCGTAGGTTCGTGGCCAGCTTCAACAACTTGTGAGGTCCTCCGTAACTTAGGGAGACCCTGTTTCAAAATAAAGAATAAAAAATAGGGCTGGGGGTATAGCTCAGAGGTAGAATGCCCCTGGGTCTGATCCCCAGTACCACAAAAATAAAATAAAATAAAATAAAATAAAATAAAATAAAAATAAAATAATAAGGGCCGGGCACGGTGGCGCATGCTTGTAATCCTAGTACTTGGGAGGCGGAGACCGGAGGATCCGGGTTCGCGGCCAGCCTCAGCTACTTAGTGAGGCCCTCCGCAATTTCGTGAGACTCGGTTTCAAAATAAAGTATAAAAAATAGGGCCGGGGGTGTAGTTTGGAGGTAGAATGCCCCTGGGTTCAATCCCCAGTACCACAAAAAAAAAAAAATAAAATAAAATAATAAAATAAAATATAGAGCCAGGAGATGCTGCCCTTTTTGGGAAACAGGTCTATTTTCTCCTTGCTGGTAATAAGAGCTTTGTAATTTATCAACTTTTATCTTTTGCTCTGAACACCAAAATTCACAGAAACAAATGTGATGCTCAACCACAGCAACAATATTTTGCCAGCTAATTTTGGGGCTAGCTCAGGGATGTCCACAAAAATTATGTAGCCCCAATTTTCTGTTTTTAGGTTTAACTTATTAATCTTAATATATATATATATATATATATATGCATATATATATATATATATATATATATATATACCCTTTTTGTAGAAAAGTCTAAAGTATTATTCGTAAAGAGTTACTTAATTTAATAGTAAAGAGAACTAGGTGCTCCCTAATCAGGGGGGCCTCTAGAACCTGACAACATTAGGATAAACTTGGCCTGTATTTCACACATTTCTGGGCATGGGTGGTGACTTCTGTTTGTAAGTACTAGCACAGACTTAGAATAGCAGATATGGTTAAGTTCTGAGATTTCAGCAATTCTCAAAGGTAGTTATGGCCAGGAGTGGTGGCCCACACCTGTAATCCCATCAACTCATGAGGCTGAGGCAGGAGGATTACAAGTTCAAGACCAGCCTGGGCAACTCAGTAAGACCTTGTCTCAAAATAAAATAAAAAGAGCTGGAGATACAGTTCAGTGGTAGAGTGCCCCTGGATTCAATCTTCAGTACAGAAAAAAAAAATAGTCATCTGTTACTTCAAACAAAAGGCACTTTTCTCAAATGTCTATAAATTTGGTAAGAGGTAGCCCTAATGAATGCCAAGTTTCAGAAAGAAAACTGATTTTGGATGGTACACATTCAACCCCTAACTTCTCTATTTGGTTGGTTCCAGATGTTCTTTTCTTCAAATGAGGCCTACTAGTATATGCTGCACCTGAATGCCAGTTGCTGGAGGTTTAGCAAGGTAAATGCAACAAAACAATAAAATCCACAGAATCAAAGAATCTGCTGAGTCTTTCTGATTTAGCTAACGTGGTGGCTTTAGCTGTCACCTATGTTTTGAAAGATGCTGCTTCAGTGGAAACACATTATCTTTTATTACTTACAAGAATACTACATTATTATATTATTAATTATACGATTATAATTATATTACATTATTATATTTTATTTCAAAGAAGCTTATGTGTCAGTGGGGCATGGTAGTGCACACGTGTAATCCCAGGACTTGGGAGACTGAGACAGGATCGCAGGTTCAGGGCCAGCCTCAGCAACTTAGTGAGGCTGTTACAAAATAACAGAATAAAATAGGGCTGAGGGTGTAGCTCAGATGTAGAATGCCCCCGAGTTCTATCCCCAGTAACACACACACACACACACACACACACACACACACACACACACACAAGCTTATACTGTCTTCTCAGTATCATGACGATAGCCTTTCACTGTCAATTTTTTCCTTTCAAAGTAATTAATTCCTCTTTTTTAAAATGTATTCTTTGATGTAATTCTATGACAGTGTAGAAATCAAATCTGTTGCACATTTTGTGGCCATACATGCATTGAGAGAACAGAAATGGGATGAAGCAGGCAATAGTGGAAGCTGGTGGGAGACGAGATGGTGACCTTTGCATCAGGAGATGTTGGGGGAAGCCCTGCTCAGCCAGAAAACATTTACACAGGACCTGCTGTATGCATTGGGCTCAGAGCCAGGCAGAGGCTTTGAAAACACATTGCTTACAAGAATCAGATTTTAAGATATACTAAAATGTAGGACCTAACTTTGTGTTCCCATTCACCACTTATCTGTTGTGTAATTTTGCCCAAGTCCCTTCTTATTTCTCTGGGCCTCAGTTTCTTCATCTATAAAACAGGGTTAACAAGGCCTGTTCTGCCTCCCATCGGTAAGCACTGCATTTATAACATGGCTGAGGAAAAGGGTAAAGATGAGCAGGCAGTGGAGGTGACGCCTGAGCTTGAGGCTGTATAGCTCAGATGTATAGTTCCCAGCACTGGCTGGGAACTGACAACGAAACAAACAGCTGAGGAAGGCTCTGCAGGCGGACCTTAGAAGACCCGAAAACGTCCTAACACCTTGTTCTGGATCGACGTGGTTTTCCCTCCAAACTTGAAAAAAAAAAACCTTATTCTTTGCCATTTTTTGGAGGGAGAGAAGAACATTATTTTCTTCCCTTTTATGTCTAGGGTTGACTTTCTTACTTTTATTTTTCTTCCCATGGGTGCATATGGAAATCACAGACTTTTAGAGATGAGAGGACATTGGCGGTAATGTAGACCTCCCCCAGTATCTTTTCAGTATTCTTATTAGATGGCTGGCATCCAACTTGTTGTTTAAATAATGTATTATTAGGGCATCTGCCACACTCTGCCCAGCTGGCATATTTCAGCAATCAGCGAGCCTGTCCTTCCTGATCCTCTCTCATACACTGACCTAAGGTACGGTCCCTGATGAATGCACCCACTGGCTCTGGCCAAGACTCCTCCGGCAACACAGAGGTCGCCTTCTATGGGGTCTTCCATGTGTCAGCAGAGTGATTTGGGGAGAGTTAATCTTTTTACCTCAGGTTCCTTCTCTGTCGAATGAGGGCAGTAACAGTACCCACCTTGTAGGATTGTTAGGAAGACTAAATAAGTTAATATGTGCATACGTAGGCTAGTGCCTGGCATATCATAAGCAGTGTGTGTGTGTGTAGTATATTCTCATCACTGTGCTATTATTGTTATTGTGCTGTTCCTGCTTCTGTCACTTGACATAACATTATCATTTTACATTAATGCTAGTGTAATATTATTATTATCCTTACTTGGCAGCAGTGAGTCAAGTAGAAAGATAGCCCCTGTGGTCTGCTATGTGAACCTTCTCTCACGGTTCATGTGGGTAAGCACGTAGGACTTACACTGCAACCTCCTACAGAAGGAAGCCCTTGTGTGGGCCATGCCCCTGGGTGGCACCCCCACAGAGACCTCTGGGGCTGGGGAGAAGCAGCATTTGTTCCATTCAATCCTGCAGTCACAGACCTCCCAATGTAGTTAGAAACTGAGAATGAGGACGGAGGAGGAGGATGAAGGGGATGGAGGCCGGCTTTGTTCCTGGACTATAGAGGATTCTTATTTGGAAATGCTACCTGGAAATTCTAACTGGAAGTGAGACCATTTCTGCTCCCCCAGGAAATGGAAGGGGAAACTAACTATTAAACTCCTTTAGCTGGGCATGGTGGTGCATGCCTGTAATTCTAGTACTTGGGAGGCTGAGACAGGAGGATCACAGGTTTGAGGACAGCCTCAGCAAGTAGTAAGACTCTCATCAACCTAGTGAGACCCTGTTTCAAAACAAAAAATAAAAAGGGCTGGGGGTGTAACTCAGAGGTAGAATGCCCCTGGGTTCAATTTCCATTACCACGCACACACGCGCGCGCGCACACACACACACACACACACACACACAGAGTCCTCTGATGTATCAGACTTTCATAGCTCTATTTCATTGAATCTTCTCGACAATGATGTGCAGTAGGTCAGTGAGGAAGCTGGTCCTCTGAGGGGTTAAGAACCTCGCTCAAGGTCATGGACGAGGTGCAGATCTATAGATCCAAGGCCCACCTCTCAGGAGAAGTCTGGTGTTAAAAAAAAAAGGCTGCAATCTTGAGATGCACACGCCATGCTTGGTGTACTCAGTTCCTATTTACTTACGAGGCTGGGTGCAAGATAAATATTTAGGCAACGCTTAAAAAAGAAAAAAAGTTGCTGTAGGGACACTTTTCTAAACCAACACAGGCAATGCAAAGTATTTAAATTGGCCCTGGTTGACCCAAAACTAGAACTCAAGGCTGTGTAGACTGATCCTCAGTAGAAACCTTACAGTCTTATTTACCTTGACTGAGAAATGTTTGGAGGAATTTCTTCCACGTCGGGAACAGTTTCTCATTGACTGGCTGTGCGTGCTGTGCTAAAATGCCCGCCAGCTCCTCGGAGATCTTCACCAAAGCTGGCTCCTGCAGAAACAAATTAAATAGAACCACAAGCAATTTTACTACAGAAATGAAAACTGCTTGTGGAGTGATTAAAAACCAGGCCTCCAACAGGCAAAAAAAATGTGGTTACTGTTTACCCAGAGTCAGAAAGCCATTTTGAAATTTTTCTCTATTTTTCCAGCCATCTCAGTTTTCATATTTCAAAGTGGTTTCCCCCCCTAAAAATTGCTGATAATTGTGCCTGTTGCCTCCGTAAGGTGTCCTTCTGTCTGGGTGTTAGGAAACCCAGATTTCAGACTCACTGCAGCCCAACCAGTAGAGTATTCTTGGGCAATGTACCTCCCCACTCTAGGTCTTAGTTTATCATTATGTCAAATGTGGAGCTAACTAGCTTGTCCCTAAGATCCTTCAATCTGGGACATTTTTTATTCTATGGCCTTAATTGGGCTGAACTTAAGAGAAATAATGGACTTAGCAAGGCCTCTCTTTGGTCCTTCCACTTCTTTAATCTGTGCCCTCCCTGTTTGTTGGTCAATATCTACATTCTACAGCTTTATCACTGAAGCCTAAACTATGGGCCAAATCTGTGAAGGTGGGATTTTAGGAAGGCAGATTGGAAGGGCGAGGTGAGAGGTATTGGGGCCAGCTTCTGTCTGCCTGAAGTCCTCCCAGACACAGTCTCATTTGTTGAGCTGTGAGTCTGGCCCGATAACATCAGTGAAATAACCTGAAGATGACAGAGCTTCTGGTCAAATGAAGACAGCAGGAAGCCCTCTGGTGAATAAGAAGTCTGGCCTTTGGGTATAAACAGCCTTGGTTTGCCAGGACAATATTGGTGGTGGATGTCATAAGTTATAATGTTCTTTCTCTTGGACATTTTAAAAAATTTCAAACAAAAGCCACATTTCAGATGTTTTCTGTCAGAAGTGGGGCAGGAAGCCGGGTGGTGGTGGTGCACACTTGTAATCCCAGTACTTGGGAGGCTGAGACCAGAGGATCTGGGTTCGCGGCCAGCCTCAGCTACTTAGTGAGGCCCTCCGCAACTTAGTGAGACCCTGTTTCAAAATAAAGAATAAAAAAATAGGGCTGGGGGTGTAGCCCGGAGGTGGAATGCCTCTGGGTTCAATCCCCAGTACCGCCAAAAAAAAAAAAAAAAAACAGAAGTGGGGCAGGGCACTGGATACCAACCCATAAGATGGGTAGTATTCATATTGAAATTATGGGCCATCCATCCAGAAAAGCTCACACTCACTTTGGATTTCAAGGGAACTTCTGAATCTAAGAGTGAATGCCCAGCTCAGTAATTTATAGGAATGGGCTGGGGGGGGGGGCTGGATGGAACCTTAGAAATCATCTGCATACTCATTTATTTGCAATTTCACTAACATTAAAAAGTGATTGTCCTCTGTCTCCCTCACCCCCTCAACTCCTCAGAACATCTGGTTCATTCTGGGTCCAGTGCCCACTGAAAATCCACAATAGAAGACAAACATCTGAATATATGCTAGGCAGGTCCAAATAATCTGAATAATTTCTGAAATATCCAGGAAGTCCTGATGGGAGAGTCTCATTAATTAGCTTAATAAGTGTTTGACATACCAAACAGAAATGCACTGAGAATCAAAGAGTTCCTGGCCACCCTCAGTTCAGGATGACTTGCTACATGGGGGGTAGGGGGTCTGCCTTGTAATATGGAGGCAAGGAAAATTGCTGTCAAAGCGACAGGACCGCTGGGCGTGGTGGCGCACGCTTGTAATCCCAGTACTTGGGAGGCTGAGACCAGAGGATCTGGGTTTGTGGCCAGCCTCAGCTACTCAGTGAGGCCCTCCGCAATGTAATGAGACCCTGTTTCAAAACAAAGAATAAAAAATAGGGCTGGGGGTGTAGCTCGGAGGTAGAATGCCCCTGGGTTCCATCCCCAGTACAGCAAAAAAAAAAAAAAAAAAAGAGCAAACTCCTTAGCAGCCATCCCTGAAGAAGGCCCTCTGTGATACGGCTTCTACTCCTAATGCCTCATCTCCCACCTCCCCATCTCCTAGCCTCCCCCCAAACCGCCTTCCACTGTCTTGCTCCTCTTCCTCCCAGCTGACTCCTACTCATCCTTTCTAAGTTTCCAGCCCGGCCTCCTCCAGGAGGCCTTCTCTGCTGCCCCAGTTGGGTGTCTCTTCTCCCCACACTCCAGCTCCCTCGGGGATTTTTAATGGCAAAGACACTGGCTTTGAGGTTGGTCTCCCCAGTGTCCAGCAGAGGGAACACTAAATAAATGTTTGTGGAATTAATCATGATGGTGGCAAACACAGGGCTGTAGCCCTGAACAGCTGAAGTTACAGAATAAGAGAAAATGTGACACCTCTCCACAGGCTGCCTCCTCGCTGCCCAGGAACCACCTGAGGGGATGACTGCTTAAGAACCACCAATTCTTCCTGGGTGGATTTTATGGGCTTCCCTGCCTCTGAGGGGCATCAGGAAGATAAATGACACGACATTTATGAAGTGTCACCTCAGATGCAACATGCTATGTGAAGGCCAATAATTAACTCATACGGCTGCTGCTTGTGTGTGGCATCAGGACACGGTGCCAGGCTGCTGCCAAGCTGCCTCTGCTTACAAAGTGCGCCACTCTGCCTCGACATTTAGCATTTGTGCTGTGCGCACGCTGCGGCAAGGGGGCAAATTTCCTAGAGGAACGTCTGCTGCAGGAATCTGGAGGATGCGCCGAGTCCCATCGTGAGAAGTACACAGCTGAAGGCACTGGTGGGGTGACGTTCAGTGGGGGATGCTGGGGCACACAGAGGCAGCTTGGGGCCATGATTAACTCTCCAAGAAGAAGACATGGAGGGGAATAATAGGGGCGGTATTAACTGTTTAATTTATTTCTTTATTTTGAAAGTGTCTGATGGGAAACATAAGGACTTTACTAAAGAATTGCCTTAGTACTGTTTTTGTTTTTTTGCGGTACTAGGGATTGAACCCAGGGGCGTTCTGCCTCCGAGCTACACGCCCAGCCCTATTTTTTTATTCTTTATGTTTGAAACAGGGTCTCACTAAGTTGCGGCGGATCCTCACTAAGTAGCTGAGGCTGGCCTCGAACCTGCGATCCTCCTGTCTCAGCCTCCCAAGTACTGGGATTACAAGTGTGCGCCACCACACCCGGCTAAGAATTGCCTTAGTACTGTTAAAAAAGAAATGTTTCCTCACCTCTATAAAATGATGATGGTGATGGTGATGATGATGCTAGAGCAGGATCTGCAGCTCACATACTCAAGTAAGGACAGCAAAATGACATTCTGTGTACGGGCTTCATTTTATTTTAATGCCCCCCAACAACCCTGAAAAGCATCATTTCTGTGGGGGACTCAAAACCTGCTTGTGAACTGGTGGGTTAAACCAGAGCTCAGAGCAAAGGATGCCATCATACCAGGGGTGTGAGGTAAGGACATCCTGTTCCTTCAGAACACCATGATCCCAAAGGCCACCAGGGCCTACCCGTGTCAGGCACAGGTTCTCAGTTTTGGGGGGTTGTTTCTTTTCCCTAGCAATTGTCATTTTATGTAGTTCAAACATAATTACCACAACACTATTAGGGCAATGCTGGTGAGGGAAGACCTGCAGCTATTGACACTCACTCTGTTCAGAACAAACTTAAGTGTACACACACACACACACACACACACACACACACACACACACACCGTGCCAAACCCCTCAGTCCATGTGAAGTATCACAGCGGTGTTCGTACTTGCTTTTCTCTTGCCACAGGCTCACATTCGTGATCTCATTCAGTCCTTAGACCAGGCTCTGAGGTCACCCAGCACAGTGTCAGCCCCCTGTCCACATGGGAAGCTGGGGCGCCTGGCGTGAAGCACTGGTGTAAGGCCACTCACTGGTTGTCAGATTCTTTTATTGACTGGCTTTCAACAGATGATTGAAGACAGAAAATAACAGTCAAGGGAACCATTGCTAGCTTGCTTTCTCCCTCCCCTTTCTCCTCTCCCAAAGTGTATATATATTGAATGTCTCTAATAAGCCAGCAACAGGGGTGCGTCTTCTCTATCTTACAAACGTGTGAAATGAGTAGTCTGGATGTTTTTTTTCATTGAGGAATGTCAAGCTGATGGACGACTGAGTCAAGGTTTTAGAGAGCCTGTCATCCCCACTGAGCAGATCACTTAGAGCCAATGACTCTGGGGCGTGGAAAGGAAAATATATACACCTTGTGAATGATAAACAAGTGGTAGAAAATTATACTTTACTTTTTGAAAAAAGTCAGGATTCCGGATTTTCATTCCATCAAGATTGCACTGGCTCTGGGAACGTACATTAGCTACTGGTCTCTGTGGAGCAGATAGCTCTGGGGCAAGTCCCATCCAGGACACGCTCCAGCCCCACCTTTGCCTCTGCACAGGTTGTTCGCCCTTTGTGCAGGATCCACATTTATCCCTCAGTGTATGAACAATAGTTGTGACCTTGAAAGGTTCCAAGATATCTGCAGAAGGCACAGAGCCTCCATCGGCATGGCACCAGTGAACTCTGGAGGCTTTTTTCAGTTTTTTACGGTGCTGGATATGGACTCCAGGGCTTCACACATGCTAGGAAAGAACTCCAGCCCTGAACTATACCCCCAGCGCTGCGTCCTAGAGACTTGTCTATCAAGCATGGATCTCTCTCTCTCTTTCTCTCAAGTGTAGGACTGGGACTGTAGCTCAATGGTAGATTGCTTGTCTAGCATGCATAGGGCCCTGTGTTTGATCTCCAGCAACCCCCCGCCCAAAGAAAGTATAAATTTGAAGTAAGAGAATTTGGCTGAAGGAAATTGGGGTATCTCTGGGGAAGCCACTAACATTTAGTTTAATACTGCCCTCAATGACTAAAGCTACTTCGAACTCTAGAGAGTTAGCTTTCCCAACCAAGAAGATTCCAAATGTGCCTGTGTGTGTTTGGGAAGGATGAGGAAGGAGGAGGAATACATATTAAAATACTCTCAATATCAATCCCATCAAAACTCATATTTTTGTGCCAAATTGTCAGTGGTGCATTAAGTAAAATAACTTCTTGGCCAATCACCTCCAATCTCCCACATCAGACATTGTTTATTGGTGTTTAAAAGAAATCCGAGGAACTGCTCAGGAATTTCTTTTCCAAAAGAAATCCAAGGAACTCAGTCTTCTGGCTAAGATCAAGTATAAGAGAAAATCAAAGGACCTGTCTAGATGGTTCTGCTTTCTAGATGCTTCTGATAATCCTAAATGGAGGACAGGAGAGGCATAAAGTCAAAAGGGCAAGACAATGACCCGAAAAGCTACATAAGACTGTCAACATTGGAAGGGGCCATAGGGACCCTCTAGGACAAACCGCCTCATGTAACAGGAGAGGGAAGGGGCATCTAAGTCACACAGCGAGACCTCAGGAACACTCTGGCTGTTCCTGGCCCCTGGGCCAGTGCTCTCCACTGCCCCCTGCCTCTTTCAGGGGGTAAAGTGTGGAGCACCATGGAAGGTGCTCAGGATTTGATTCAGCTAGCGGCACAGAGATGGAGAGAAGGGAGGGATTCCAAATTTGAAGGTAAATTTAGAAGGCTGCTTTGCTGCTCATAGGATACATTTTCTACTGTAGTCATTTTTTTAGGTAAAATAATAGCTCTCACTTATTGAAAGTTTGCCATATGGTAGCCATGTGTCAGGGATCCCACATTTATTATATCAGCCATTATCTAAGGTATATTTTATCACCCCCTTTGCTGTCACACAGCCAGGGAGTAGCAAAACTTGGGTTCGAACCCAGTTGCTACCGGTGTAGCATCGTGCAATGGAATCTGTGCCGTAACTGCCATCCATGGGAATAAAATGGTCAATCGGCATCAGATTAGATCATCCCCAGGTGATGCTAAAGCCATACTGTTAAATTTATGAAAAAATAGTAGAGTGGTCCTCTCTTCTTGGCTGTCCAGTTTCTATGTCTCCTCTTTCAGGGTAATAATGCCCCAAACTTCCTTTCAGGGTAATAATGCCCCAAACTTCCTTTCAGGAATTGTTCCTTCCCCATTCTTTGCCATATAAGATTGACAGAGAGGGATTCCACCCTTACCTCCAAGATGGGTTCCTGACTCACTCGCAGCAACAAGCCTTGGCCACAGCGGTTGGTTCAGGATAGGCACATGGTCCAGTGAACCAAACCAAATGTTAGGAAGTGCTTACTGGGCCTCTGAAAGAAGCTTTAAGCTCTTCTGAGAATGCTACAGGTAGGATGTTCTCCCTTCCTAGTGCTTTGACAAAAGAACAAACTCCAAGAGCTACTGGCAGCCATCTTGCAACTGTGAGTTAGAATGGAGCCAACTGCATGCACATTGCAGAGCAGAAAGGAAAAATATCTGGGTCCTTGGGGACATCATTGGGCCACTAGATTAAGCCTTGTCAGGAGCCAGAACAACTTTTGGATTTTCACATAGCTGGAATAGTACTTTATTTTTAAAGCCATTTCAAGTTGGGTTCTCTGTTACTTGAAACTTAAGCATTTTAAACTGATACAAATGGGTGGGCCAAACCGTGCCGCATAATCCGTGATGGACGTTTTAAGCCAGCAAATGCTCCGATCGCCCTACGCACTGGTTACTCTTGTTCTGCAATCAGTGGTGAAGTTTTCACTCAGCCCTTCCCATTAAGATCATTAGAAACAGTCCCTCTTTAAAGTGCAAAAATATGCTGAGAAGATGAGCAAAAAATGAAAATGTCCCCAGCAAGTCATAAACTACTTCCCACACCTACTTAAAGTTTAAGGACTGCTTTAATACTCCATGTTTAATTGTTAATTGAGAATTTAAAAATCAAAAATGCCAAGTTTGCCTTCGATGAGATGGAAAATTATGCTGCTGTAGAAGGTAACATAATGTAAAACAGCCAACATTACCAAGGCACACAAATGTTTTTGGTATGTAAAATTGCTTTGTAAAATATTTGCTCCATCTGCTGAAAGCGGCAAAGACAATTTTCCCTTGATAGCTAATGGCCCATTTCGGCTGTGTGGCAAGCGATTCGCTGCGGTGGCGGCTCTCATTAAACAGAATGGTGAAAATGCGGTATATAATTCCATACTTATGTAGCATTATCCACTCGCTGCGTCTCGAGGAGTCTGTCCCTCATTATCTAGGCCTCCACCTTGCACCAACACGCAGGCCTAGCAGTTGATGCAACTCGAGAAGCATTTTGTCCAACTGAGGCACATATGTTGTGCTTCCATTCCAAAGCTCAGCACAACTGCTTCGCCCCCACCACAAAACACTAGAAAGGTTCATTCCCTTTCAACTTTCCGGCACTTACACTGCTGTTTCTTTTTTCCCCTCGCCACAGGGGGCCGTGGCTTTCTTTCTAGGCCCACTCTGTTGCGCTGCATGCTGGGGGTTTCAATAGATAAAGATTAAGCGGCTTCTTGAAATTCTTAATTGATCTTTGCACATACACAAAAGCAGGAAAAAATACCCCCCCGCCCCGGACAAAACTGCCATCGTAAAAGCCTGACAAACACTGTCCTTGGTTCATGGTGTATCTGTGATCTCGCTCTTTAAAGGAGTTGTTTACACTACCACGGAATTACTTCAACATCTGCTAAAGGAACAATTAGAAATAAATACAGTAATCCAGGGTGGTTTAAAAAGAGAAGAATATGCTCACGTTTGGGGAACGATATTAAAAAGTAGTTACAGCAGCAAGTGGCTGGTGTTTTACAAATATTTTTAACGTGGGAAAATGGCTTTCGAGGAAATTATATTGAAATATAAGAGTGACATCAAATAAATACATGTAGCTGTTTTAAAGATTACACAATATTTTAAAGTAGAAACCATGCAGCTTTAAAATCGACCATAAGTAGAAGTGGGCGTAATTATTATTACTGGTAATAGGTTTCTTCCTTTCCAGTTAGAGGAATGCTGGTTGAGAAAATTGCATAAGCTGATGAAAGCTCTCTAATTGAAAATTAAAAACAAAGGAAAACACATGCGCCCTTTGGACTTGATCTTTCATGCAAGTCGTGGGGGAGAGGAGAGAGCTTGTGGAATGAGATGAGAGACTATCCGGCGATTTTTAAATTTTATACAAAAGGAATGGGCCAGCAGCTATGTTTCTTCATGAGTGCGGAGCTGGACCTTGGCTGTTTCCACTCCTACAGATGCCTGTGGTGGAGGCAGATGTAGCAGCATTATATATTGATTGTTTTCTTTCTACAGACCACACCAGGATAATAAATCAGTGAATTCCAAAGTGGGGATTTTCGTTGGCACTGGCACAGTCACAGAAAGTCTGAGTCTTCTCAAGGGCACCCCTGGCTCACCCAGGGGCACTGAGGACAGACGACCAGGAGCAAATGGCACAGCCGCCGCCGTCAGAGGAGAGAAAAACTCATTCTGAATCCGTTCCAAATACCCATGCCTGCTCTGTGGTTTTCAGACATTTCCAAAAGAACTCCAACGGGGGCTTCCTGGATGTGAAAACACTAACCAATTCTCGTTCCTCTCATCTTTTGCTTTATTCCTTCCTTCCACGCTGTTATTGCGAAAAACTGGCAGTTAAATTCAATTGATTCAAAATATTCTGGATCCATATGGCCGCCAACCCTGGAGCTGAAGCGGCGACAGCGCCTCGCTGCTGTTCTCAAGCATTTGCCTCTCCTCCAGTCCCCAGATGGTGGGAGTAACATTTAAACCTCCTTTTCTCTGCCTTGTACAATAGACCTTGGCACCATTTCAACTGTTTACTCCGGTAATTAACAGCTCTGATACCACAACAATTACAACTCCTACACTCTCACCACAATAATGCTATGAATTAGTGAGAGCTAATGGCTGGAAGGTAGAGTGTTTCCAGACTGTGAGATCTGTGCATTTTTAGAATAAAATAAAAGGTACAAACAGCACGCTTGCAGTAGACAATGATTACCTAGTAATTAGTTTACACAAAGCTTCCTATTTAATGGCAAAACACTGTAATTAACGTGTGACAGAAAATCAAAGGGTACTTTGTAAGCATATGAAAAATTAACACTGCAGGCCCATAGCTTTATGTACTGATTAGAAGCATATTAAATCAATAGGACACACAAACCAACAGCTTGTATAGCTGATTATTATAGGTCCTCGGAAGGGGTGCCCTGGCTTTCATTTAACTTGGGGAGGCAATTTTCCTTCTCCTGTCATCTTCCTCGGGCACAGAGAAGCACCTCAAACTCAACCCTGGCAGCTTCATGAAAATAACCATTGAACTGGAAGAAAACGTTCTAAGTCATTCTCAGAGATAAGGAAAATATGTAAATGATTAAGACTTTCCAATGATCATGGTGACGTGCTGCTACACTAATTAGAAAATACACCAACTGGAACCAGAAAAGGAAGCAACCAGACTCAATCTTTTGGTCAGAATAATTTCTACTATATCAAGCCTCTTTATCCAACATGTAGAAAGTCCAAATACATGGAATGTTTTTTTCTATTTTCAAATGATAAAACATCTGCTATCAAGGTTTATTCTTTCAAAGGCATTCTCTGGGAAAATCATAGAAAAGGAAGAAACAATTGAATCAACAGCCACAGTCCTATATCAGGGTAACTGGATAACTGATAGTCTCAATAGTCTGGAAGCCTATAGGATCCTAAAGGACTTTCTGAAGCACCAGAGAAAGATTAAATTGTATTCCCTTGTTTAATATTGCTTGTACTTTGTTATAATTGTATGGTAATATTAATAATAAAAGGTAGCATTTGTTGAACTCTTAGGTGCTAAGTACATTGCTAGCCACTTCACAGGATGACCTCATTTAATTCTCATCACCTCCCCATGAGACAGGTACTAATATTATCCCTATTCACAGGTAAGACGTGAAGCCTTGGAAAGCTGGGGTAATTTGCTGGTGGCTATCCCCCTAGTAAGCATGAGAGTGTAGCCCAGGTGTGCCCGGGCTGTGGAACCTTACGAAGCCAACCATCTTAGTTACCCTGGATGTTCACTCAACAGCTGAGCATTCGACAATCAGACTAGCCTATTCTAGCATTTATTCTGCTTAAAAAGGAGTTCACCATGTCAAACTGGAACCAGAGAGTGACTGACTAAATCAATAAACACAAAAACAAAGTATTTGGTTGCTTAATGCGATATCATATTGAGAAGGTGGGCTACTTAAAACTTTTTGAGAATTTATAGGCTCACTCAAATGATCATGATAGTGTATTAAACTGAGAAAGGCACTGAAAATATGTCACCTCACGAATGATCAAAAATGTGGTATGTAAAATTCTCATCACTCATGCACATAAGCAGGTATATGCGGCAGTTGGATTGCAGGAGCTGAATCCTGGGGACTGTTGGTCAGGCTCTGCCCCCTCTGCAGCCCAGGTGTGTGTACTGACAGCGGTTCCTTGCATCCCCAGTTCACTGCTTGTGACAAAGAAAAGAAATTTGAGAGCAGTGGCTGTGTTCCAAGGATGTGAGCGTTTCCTGCAAATCTCTCTGGAAATCAGAACACCTGCCACAACTGCAGCACGTGGTACAGAACACAAAGGCCGGGACCTAGGGGGAGACTTCTCTGGGACTTTCAAATAAGAGGGTCTTTTCTGAATGCACTGGACTAGGTGTGGTAAAAGCACTGGGTTAGAGGAGTCAGGTCAGGTTCAACGCCAGGCACAATCACTTACTAACTACATGAAACCCGACAAGTCACTTAGCGTCTCCAGCATCAGTTTCTCCACCTACAAACAGGTGCTACCTTCCCTGTCAAATTGGTGAGGGAGTAAATGAGTAACACCCTCAGGGTTTTCCTGAGATTGAACGAGACAATTCACGTAATGTGCTCAGCACAATTCCTGACACCCAGTAGGTATGCTACAATGTCATTCATTATTATTATTATTATTACTACTACTAAATTTAAAAATCCCAAGATCTTATTCATGGCTCTGTAAGATGCTTAATCCCAGGCATCTACTAACTACATAAAGGTAACTATGAAGTCAAGATTTTAGGATACAAAAAATGTTAAAAAATGAATAATCATTTATATATAATTTAATGATTAGGAAAAGTGATATCCTAGATTTTTTAAACCTAGAAAAGATTTTTCTTAACACCAATATGTTATGTTTTTTATATAAAATACAAATAATAATGAAGATATGAAAAAAGGATATCCCTTGTAATCAAATAAGAGCAGCTATAAGCTGAATTTTTATATCTAAAATACAAGGGAAAATAGTTCATAATATCCAATACTGGTAAGGTTGTGATAAATCTATTATAGTTATTCTCTACTAGTGGCTTTGGAAATTAGTATTATCTTCTTAGAAATTCAGCAATATGTAACTAGAGTCATAGAGATTCTATTCATGAAAACATTCTACATATGGGTCTTTCTCCTAGGGAAATAATTCAATGTAGGCAAAAGAGGTGTATACTAAAACAAATATTTACTCCACACACACAAAAAAGCTGAAAATAACCTAAATTTCTAACAAAGTAGATGGTTGCATATATTAAAATTAGTCTAATATATTAATGCTATACAGCCATTAATTGTGGCGACTACATATAAACATGGAGAATGGTTAAAACCTGGTGTTTAATTAGCATATACACTATGATTGTTGCTATGAGAGAGATACTGCACATTTGGAAATTAGCACACAGAAATGAAGACTATATTTGGGGAAAGTGATTATGTACTTATTTGGTTAAATATTTCTCTAATATTGTAATATTATCTTTCACCTTTTCTAAAAGTTATGTGGTTACAAGGCAATGGCTCTTTGGGATCACTGAATGAATGTCTGCTGAATTCCACATGAGGTGCCCTGCTTGGCCATCTGACAATGGCGCAGCTGACCCAGTTACAGGCCATTCTGAGTGGACAGTCTTCACATGGAGATGGAGAGGTAGACAGCTGATGGTTGTTGATTCTTTTTTGCAACATGTACTTTGTTTGCTGACTTAGTTCTATAAGGAGATAAAACCACTGTGGTTTATTCTACCTTTTCTATATTTGGGTGCCTTGAATTAGTTTTCCCTCCTTTGGTAATCTCCAAATAAATAACAAATGCCTCACAAAGTAAACCAAAGTACTGCACAAGTCAAAGTAAAACTGCTCTTGCAAAAGGCTAAAATAGCAACATTTAATAGCATTCAAGAGCCAGTTCAATTTCCTTTCTCTCCTTAAGTGGTAAAATAGTGACACCAAGACCTCCACTTCCCACACTCTCCAGGGTCACTGAGGCCCAAAGAAGGGCACAAGGGAAACCTGAAAGTAAACTGGCTTAGTTCTTTATACAGAAGAGCTGTTCACAAAGATCTTTTCTTTTTTCTTTTTCTTTCTTTCTTTTTTGCAGTACTGGGGATTGAACCCAGGGGCATTCTACCTCTGAGCTACATCCCGGCCCTATTTTTTTTTTTATTCTTTATTTTGAAACAGGGTCTCACTAAGTTGCTGAGGGCCTCACTAAGTAGCTGAGGCTGGCCGCGAACCTGCGATCCTCCTGTCTCAGCCTCCCAAGTACTGGAATTACAAGCATGCGCCACCATGCCCGGCGCCACAAAGATCTTTTCTTACAGAGCAATGTCACCAGTAGAATTGCTGCCACCAAGCTAATAGTCCAGAAATTGAGAGAGGGAAGATTTACTTTTTTTAAAAAAAAGAAAAAGGCTACAAGAAGGACTGAAAGCACAGTAAGTGTACCTGAGTCTCCCTAGACTGTCTCCAGTGAGTGTGCCCAGGAAGGCCTCTCCTCTAGAGTATGCCTTCTTTAAGCCTCTTTCCTACTCAATGAAAACAAATACCTCCAACTGGGGAGCAGGAAGTTTGGAGTATACGCAAGTGTGTGGATTCACTAAGCCTTAACAAGCACTGCACTTAACTGAAGGGAATGGACGTATTGGAACCTGTTGGGAGGAACAGGTTTTGTTAGTTGGTAGGATGAAGAAAATAGACTTGGTACCAAGTCACTAAGACAAAGTGAGAGTTGTGCTTCGTTTTCATTGTGGCCATCATGCAACATTCTGCTTTTCCAAAATCACCTACATGCAAATACTGATGTTTTGAATGTGACTGTGTTTTTTCACCATCTTTGACTCTATGACTTCAAGTCTCAGTTGCAACCAGCCAAGAAACTGGTTCAAAATCAGAGAAGTGAAAAAAAAGATGGTCCTTATATTAGATACTTGAGTCTATACTGAATCCTGCCTACATCTAAAACCAATATCTGCATAAGATGCAAGGGAGTCTTAAAACAGCTCAAACTCCCACAAACAGCACTGTTTTTAATCTGTTACCTACAACATACCAATGAGAAAAATCATGGTATCGTGTCATAAACTGCTATGCAAATGATGCTATTTGTAAGTATTAACATAATTTAGTGCTTACAGTCATATTCTCATTTCTAATAATTCTCCCAGAATGGAGTCTTTCTCTGGACTCTTAGCCTGCAGGATAGTCTTTCATCAAGAAGCTGAAATTTTTAATAACCTGCCAGCATATGTTTTGGATGTGCTAGGCTAGGCTTGATGACACAACATCTTCATTATCAAAAGAAACAGGTCTACACACTGGAATAGGACATTAAAACACGCCTGTGCTCATAAAGTAATGCTTTGATGTCTAAATGTGCACTATCATCATGGTCTTCTGCAACAAAGGAGTGTTCTAACCCTAAATTCTCCAGAGCGACACTCAGTGGAGAACTGCAGTTTGCCTCCACTCCGAAGGCAATTTTACTTTGAAGGCAAGAGAAGTCAGTGGTCTTCTACAAAAGGAAAAGAAAAATAAATAAATATAGCTTTTTAGAACTGCTTTGTTTTTAATTTCATTTTTGGCTTCTCACCACATCATGCTAAGTACAGGCCTCAGACTGTAAAAGATTTCTGAAAAATTATTTTTCCTTGTTAAGTTTAAAAAAATGACTTAGATAAGACAATTATTCAAGAATTTCACATCTAATAGAATTACTAATAGTACCAAATGTATCTGGTGACAATTCAAAATGGTATAGTTTGAAATTAAATAATGTACAGTGAGACTTACTAAATACAATTCAGTGTATTTAGTGTCAATACTGTAGGTATTTTTTTTTTTGGCACTAGAGATTGAACCCAGGGACACTTAACCTCTGAGTTACATCCCTAGCCTTATTTTATTTTTTATTTTAAAACAGGGTCTCACTAAGTTGCTGAGACTGGCCTCAAACCTCTGATCCTCCTGTCTCAGCCTCCCAAGTACTGGGATTATAGGCTTGCACTGCCGCGCCTGGCTAAAGTCAAACATTTCAAATTTATCATAGTATAGTGTCAGGAGAATTATTTTAAAATTATTAGTTTGAAATACCGAGGCCAGCAAACATTTTGCATACTTTCAATTTTTAAAATAAAAAAGCCCTACTTTTTCACGGTATAATATCAACAGTTTTGCTTTAAAAAGAAAATTCTATACAATATGAAACAAAATCCAGTTCAAAGAGAACATAAGAGAAAACCTCTATGGGCCTCAAAATTAAATACATTTTATTTGTTTTATTTTTTACTAGAAGAGTAATTCACTTTGGTATCCTTTAAATAATATGTAAAAAGCTGGCCATGACAGGTACTGCATTTAGTCCACTCACTGACAGAGGGGGAAAAGCCCAGAATGGATCGTGGGGAGAACCATCACATTTGTCAGAGGGAACTCTCTCCTGACTGTACTCTAGATTTATTCATCATTTCACTTTCCCAAGAATAATGCGGTTCCCTCTAGTGCGCCCTCCCTTTCTATCACTTGTGTCTTGATTCATATACTTCTGTAGTGGGATGCTCAAAGCAGATACAAATCACTTTGCACAGCCCACCATTATGTGTGCCGGTAGGGAAGGAACCAGTTAAGGGAATTTGCATCTCAATTTTCCTAATCAGTAATGCTTTAACCAGTGGGTCAGCCAAAACAGAGGGGTGGGATTAAAAGGAACCAGGGAAGTCTAGGCCCCTGGATGCAAAAGTGGGACAGATTTTAGGATGGTGGGTTTAATTTAAACATTAAACTATATAAAATTAATTATTAAGCAAGTTTAGAATGGACTGAGAGGTTGTATAATTCATCTCACCAACGTACATGAAAAAATTTATACATCTCCACTCCTGTCCTAAGACTTCTTACCTACTGTTCAGTTTTTGCTGGGAGATTTTCTGCTGCTATTTTCTCAGCTTCTCTCAGGAATTAGCAGTTGCATACATTTCCTTAGATTGTCTTTAAAAACATGGCTGCTAACAGACTGCTATTATATGTTAGCTTCCAGGTGGCAACTAATTGCTAATAGCATTTCTCGCTCATAATAAAATACAGAGCTAGCTTAGTAACAAGAGTTGGTAGAAGCACATGATCAAGACCCACGTAGGACAAATGATGAGATGCGTAATGTTATCTAACTATGATAAAAATCACTTCCTCGTTATCATAATTGATTTGAAGATATGAATAAAGACTTTCATGGTCCAAAGAAAAGGCATTTAACATAACCTAACAAATCCCATTCGTTTTGCATATAAGAATAGGTAGGGGCCCATGAAAGGCGCTGCTGGGAGGTGCCAGAGCCGAGTCTAGAAGAAAGGACTTCCCAGCTGAGCCTTTGCTTCATCTCCTAACTGCCCCACACACCGTGGCTTAGGTCACCATCACTCACTCACTTGTGCCCACTTCTTGTTCCAGTCCTTAGCGCCGTATCTGTCAATCTCCTTTAGCACCCACTTGTAGCACTTGAGGTGGGAAGGAATGTCACAAAATGCTGTCCCGTTTCCTCTGAACTCTGAGTCCATTTTAAAGAGCCAGCGTTGGATTTGCAGGTGATCGGTCACCAGCTGGCTCAGCTGTTCTATCATCTGTGGGGCCAAGACACAGCAATATTTAATAAAGCGAATTTCCCGAGATTCCTTTCCATTTCATTAACTTGGTTGTGGTACCTTGCAAGTGTATTTACATAGTCTGTACATTTGATTCTTTTCTACATATTAAGACATGTTAAAGAAATCTTAAGTGATATATATAACTTAATATATAGTAAAATAAATAAATATGTGTGTGTGTGTGTGTGTGTGTGTGTGTGTGTGTGTGTGTCACACTGGGGATTGAACCCAGAGGCATTCTACCTCAATGCTACACCCCCAGCCCTATTTTATTTTTATTTTGAAACAGGGTCTTGCTAGGTTGAGGAAGAGTCTCACTACTTGCTAAGTCTGTCCTCAAACCTGCAATCCTCCTGTCTCAGCCTCCCAAATACCAGAATTACAGACGTGTGCCACTACACCCAGCTTAAGTGATGTATATATGATGTGAGAGAGAAAAAAATTAACCAATTAGACCAAAGATGTTTAAAAGTACTGTTCTATTTATGAGAAATTCCAAAATTATCATTTCTTTGGCTTTTGAAGGCAAAAGAAGAATCCTTAAATGTCTGTAATTGAATCTTCATATTGTTTCCTTTCTTTCTCAGAGAATTATGTGCTTACTTATTGATTCCTCAAATGACTTTTTAATAGCTTCAAGCTATAAAGAGTTATAGTTTTGAAAACTTTAACTGTTTAGAGCTCTGTTGAGCTTTTAAATGTTATAACCTATAAAACATTTAATTTTCTTCTCATTAACGTACATGAAATACATTTGTTTGGCTGGTCAGTTGTCCGAGTTTGTTTATATGCATGATATGAACAGTATATTATAGAACAAGGCAGATAGAGGAGTGAAACATGCATGGAAGCAACCTTTCTGGAATATACACCTACCCTACATTTTATGTGAAGCAATCCCTCAGAAATGGAGCTCACATGCATGAAGGTTGAAGGGCTAGAATAGAACCCCAAGCTTTAATATAAAAAGGACAATGATAATAGCAGTAATATCTAATGTGACTGAGCTTTCCAATGGAGCCAGGCCTTTGGCTCAAGTAAGTTCTTTACATGAATTTTCTCATTTGATACAACAGCCTATGAGGTAGGCACCTTTGTCAATTCCATTTTATCCATAAATAAAGGCGGGTTAACTGAGATAACTTGCCCATGACCACACAGCATTGAGCAGCAGAGCAGGGGTTCCTCCCAGGTTGCTCTGAACCTGAACCCTATTGCTCAGGTCTTCTCCACAGTGCTGCCTGTCCCAGCCTGCAGAGCTGGAGGAGTAGGGGAAGTGGAGAAAGAAGCCCGAGGAGCAGGAGAAGCACTCGACTTAGTAAGCCATCTGTGGTGTGTTTGAATCAGACAAAAGTCTATAGCAAGACTACTTAGTTATAAGTAATACTGCCTAGCAGAGCCTTGGAGACAACTCATTAGACTACAAAGTGATTTTTTTTTTGTCTTCTCATCAGATTCTCCAGTCTATACTTCCCAGAAAACAACAAAAGAATACTCAGTGTTGTCTCCTGCGCCTACCCACGCTATTCTTGGCTATGGCCTCCTGTACAGTCTCTGTGACACTCTTTTCTCTTTTGATGACTTCTTTTGCCCACCAAGTGGACTTTTATTATTTTTTTAACTAAAAAGTATGAAAGGACTCAAGATTTATAAGTTCTGTCAAAGTCTGGAGCTGTAACATCAACATGATTTTGTTTAAAGGTACAATCTATTCTTCTGAGTTGTGTTTATCCAGCAAATGGTCTTGGGGATGCTACATGACACAGCAGTGTGGAAGGGACAGCAAAACGGCCACACATGGGGTCCCTGGAAACTTCATGCAACCATGAGGTATTCAGTCAGGTTGGGAATGAAACTGTCTCAGCTCCCGAATTATCAGTAGTGTCTATGATCATTTGAGTGTTTAAATGACAAGTCTAGCTGGATGTGGTGGTGCACACTTGTAATCCCAGTACTTGGGAGGCTGAGACTGGAGGATCTGGGTTAGTGGTCAGCCTCAGCTACTTAGTGAGGCCCTCCGCAACTTAGTGAGACCCTGTTTCAAAATAAAGAATAAAAAATAGGGCTGGGGGTAGACCTTGGAGGTAGAATGTCCCTGGGTTCCATCCCCAGTACCACACACACAAAAAATGACAAGTCTATACATATAGTAATGAACACAGCCTAGGACCCTTTTAGAATGTATCTTCCAAAGTTGCACTCCTTCTCCTTCTAATGTGTGTTGCGAGGATAGAGTCTATATTTAATCATATTTTCCTGTATTGTGATCATACTTTGCAGAAGTGGAAATGGTCTTTGGCATCAGATACAGTTTTTAAGGAAAGGTAATTTAGCACAGCTTTTTTTTTTTTTTTTTGGTACTGGGGATTGAACCCAGAGGCATTCTACCTCCAAGCTACACCCCCAGCCCTTTTTAATTTTTATTTTGAAACAGTGTCTTGCTAAGTTTCTGAGGCTAGCCTTGAACCTGTGATCCTCCTGTCTTCACCTCCTAAGTACTGGGATTACAGGCATGTGCCACCATGCCCAGCTGGCATAGCCTTTTTTATCATATATTTGGATATATTGTATATTTGGAGGTTTTAACTACTAACAGAATTATTATCTGTTTCTTCCAAATCCTATTATTTGTTGCTTCTAAGAATCCTATAAATGGGCGTCTGTTGATGGATCCCCTACAGTAATGAAAACAATCAATAGTATTGTAAAGACTACACCACAAGAAAGAATTATGTGCTATCTTTAAGTGAAAATTGAACAGTGCTTTAAAATAGCATTGCTATTTTTGATTATTTAACCAAAGCTGTCAATATTTCATATGGAGCACATGCCAGAAAGGGAACTTGCATGGTTACTTTATGGATCTAAAAAGGAAATGCTCACTGTATTCATGCTAGATTTTTAAAAAATTAATCATAAACCAAATGACTTTATGCTATTTCCAAACATTTATCATTTTCTGTTTGTTCAAAAGATGTAATATGTATTTTAGTTGCGATTCATTTTATAGTTGTAAAGAACAGAAATCGAAATGTTACTACTGTAAAAATCCAACTCAGGAATACCTATTAGCTTAAGTTAATCAGTTTTCTTTCACCAGCTTTAAGCTTATGATGCACATTGGTAAAAAGTCAGAGTTCCTGATTTATTACCATCTCTAGATTCAGAATACTGATACACTCAGATCAATTAGATAGAACAGTCACTATCTAGAAACATCTCAGTGGAGTACCTCAATTCTTGATGACTTCAGATGTATGTTTCCAAACAAGTAGAGAACTCAGTTATAACTCTGTTTATTGTTATACATTTTGTATATACCATAGACCAAATAACATCTCTCAAATCTAATGTGTCTACAAGGAGGTTTTTAAATCCTCCTCCTGAATAATAGCACTGCACAAAATGTGGCTACAACTTTAACCACAATTAACATATAAAGTTCTAAAATATTTTAGAGAAAAGGTTGCCTGAGTAATCATCAGTAAGATGAGACCTTCAATATAAATATTGCTATACATTTAAAGTCTTGAAGATTGTTTAATGTAATGTGCATGTGTGAAATTGTATCACTTTAAAGTATATTTCACCAGCCCAAAATTCTGCAGGCAAGCAGAGTCAAGCAATCTCCCTTGTTACCTTCAAATTCCAGTGGAGGTTAATGACAGTGACGGGCCACGCCAGCTCAGGGGGAGCCTCTCTATTCCACTCCTACTAAAATTGCTGATGTCTTTCACAGCTTGTGCTTCCTTCGTGAGCCCATGTATTGCCCAAGAACACTCTAGCAAGACCGAAACACTTCAGGGCAATTTAATAAGCTCATAGTGTCTTCAAACTAGTTTCTGAAAGTGTGATGTGTGGAAGGGCTCGATTTGGGGACTCACTGGCTATCATGAGCAGGCAACCAACAGTAGAAGGGAAACCCCAAACACTGTCCTTCATAAAGTGTCTCCTTGTGTCTGCTTCTTTAGTTTCCCAAGAAGCGGGTAGGAGGAATAATTTGAGATTGGTTCGGAGTAATGATCAAGAGAGAGACTGAAACAGAGGTTAGGAATGTTAATAACTATTTGTTTATAAATTTTCTTTATTCTGAAAACAGATGGCAGTTAAATGGGAGAACACCTGCCAGTGCTAACTCATAGGGAGAACATTTCTAGCGGCGAATGTATTTCTCCAACTATTTTGGGCCTTAACTATCTGCTGGAAGAATGAGGGGCCACAGGCTTGGCCCAAGGCAATGCCAGAGCAGTTTTATTCCTGGAGCCATTTTACTTCCTCTTCCTGGGATTTTTTCCCTCCTCTCTTTAGGGCCCATCCTGAGGAGCTAAAGCATTTTTTTTTTTTTTTTACAGAGTCAAGGATGTGTGCAGCACTCTGCCATCTGACCCGGCAGAGGCTCACTCTCTGGAGCTTTCTAAACCTGTTTCTTTTAGCCAAAACTGACTCTCATGTTTCTTAGGGTCTTACTAAATGATTAGCTGGTTGATAATGAACTAATCCATGTATAAGTATTAAATATTTATAGAAGATTAGTCCAAATGATAAATAATTTTAACAGAGTCTTCAATGTTTTTATTCAAATGAGCAAATATTTTGGAAACTAGCAATTTGTGCAAGACCAAATAGAAGATACTTTAAAACACAAAGACCTGATGTAGATTCCTTCAAATAACTCAAGTCTTTACATATTCTTCATGGGGTAGGGCTGGCTTCAGATCACCTGAAGTTGCACAAGGTCAACAGGATGTGAAATATTTGAACAGAGCCTGACTTGTCCACCCCACATACCTGTTGATAACTGTAGATGTTATAGAGTCCAGGAGGGACTGACACATTGGCTTTGTCAAAGATCCGTTTACTTCCAGACTTGGCAGTATACAGATGGACTAGTTCAGGCTCCGAGCCCAGGATGGGTACATCTAACATATCAGCCACGGCTAAGTCATCTCTGTGGAGGAGCCCGCCCACAATGTAGGCCTCTTTTCCTCGGATGAGATTTTTTATCCTTTTGATTGCTTTGGGACTGTACATCAGGTGAGTGGCCAGACACATATGATGCTTCTGGGGAAAGATCATATTATTCTTATTAAAAGGTGTCCTTTTTCTAGTCCATACACCTAATTTATAATGGTGCACATAATAAATACATTATTAATAGCAGGCTGGGTTATGACCTATCCTGTTGTTTAGCAGTTTAAATTGATAAAAGCTGTTGGGGTGAGGTTCCATAATCGCTCACATCTTTAGTGTGCTGGAAATAGGCTCACTGGGAATAGAACTAATTACTACACATCTGTATTTATTTGATCCACGTGGAATTATCCTTCTGTCAGAAGGAAAAGAGGCTGGCGGCCTTTGGATAATAGTGATTCATCTCTGCAACACTTCTGGCATGGTTTAACACTAAAGCGTCTGGAAAATCAATAGAAAAAAAATGAAGAAAAAAGCCCTATAGTGTTCCTCACCATATAGACTCCTTATCTGTCAGCTCTGTAAATGCTTCAGTAGGAAAAAGCACTTGAATTCATACCCTCTTTCCAAAATTCTATCACAAAGTCTGTTTTAGAGAATATGCCCTTTTGTAGTGATTATCAATGGTTCTAGCCAACAACTCTGCAAAGGATTCACCAATATAAAATATTTGAAAATTTTAGCAAGACTTAAATTAATTTTCCAATGGCAAACTTGTTATTTTGACAAGTTAGACCAAGCTCAGCAATGCATATATCTACCTTATTCAATTAAATAAATAATTCTATTCACATCTAATAGGGGCAGAGGTCAGAACCAGATGGTCAGGACACACCAAAACTAATAGAATCATGTTTCAAGGAGTGGGGACACATGTAAGAACAGCCCACACATGGCGAATGCAAGGTAGATCGGGGCCATCAGGAGCTGCAGAGTGCCTCGGGAGCATGGAAGAGAGAGGCCGAGGCCGTGTGCTAGCAGAAAGAACGGAAAAGGCAAGTTGCTCATTCTCCTTATGCCTCAGTTTCCTCATCTGTAGGGATGTTGTGAGGATTACATAAGATGCATGTGAAGCGTTTATAATAGTGCCTCAGTGAATGTGAGTATTAAGCACTCAGTGAATGTTAGTATTATTATCATGAAAAAGATTGGGGTTGAGGTAAAATTTTGATATTGTTGTTTGGTACTGGGGAATTGAACCCAGGGGCATGCTACCTCTGAGCTACACCTCCAGTCCTTTTTATTTCTAAACAGGGTCTTGCTAAGTTGCTGAGGCTGTCCTCAAACCTGTGATCCTCCTGTCTCAGCCTCCCAAGTACTGGGATTACAGGCATGCGCCACCACGCTCAGCAGGGTTAAGGTAAATTTTGAAGTAGGGATAGGATTTTATCAGATGAAGATGGGCATGATTAAGACATTACCCAAGGATGGAATACTAGAACCCAGGTTGTTTTTACTTCCTCTAGAAAAGAGGGCAGCATGGTACACAGAAGAGTGCCAGGGCTGTAGAGTCAGACAGCTCTGGCTTGACTCCAGCTCCGTCGTCTACGAGCCATTTGAACTTGGACAAGTGACTTAGACTCTGCTAGCCCATTTCCTCATCTGTTAAATGGGAGTCAAAATACCCACATTCTGGGTTGCTCTAAGGCTAAAATAAAATCACAAATACAAAACACCTAGTAATGCATGGCATTGAGTCGATAGTCAATAAATGGTAGTAATTATTTTTACAGGGAAACCCTTTTTAAAAAATAAAGCTATTAAAATGTTATACAGATAATATATGCAAACGTGCCAGTGTCTTAAGGGAATTCAAGGGGTTTTATAGATTAGCACCTACTTCAATTTTAGTAACGAATTACCTACTCGTCTTAGCATAAAAATGTGGAGAAATGCCCTGGGTCTGCTTTCAGAAATATCCAATGCATTGATTTTCAAACTCTTGGAGAGTAAAATAACTTCTGAGTATGGGAGAAAGAGGATTGGACTGGGAAGATCCCTTGGATTTCAGTCCTGCCTGAATGTGTAACTTACGAGGTGATGTAGAATACCCATCTTCTCTGAGCCTCAGTTCCCTATATTCACATGAGGGGTTGGACTAGAGGCCTCTAGTGTCCTTCCAGCTCTGAAATCACTTTCTCCCTGAAACCAGGGCTCTTCTGCACTTGTGCTTAGTGGGCACAGAGTCCTGCTGGGAGGATGAAAAGTTCTGGAGATGGTGGCGGTGGTGGCCGCACAGCAACATGACTGTGCTGACTGCCGCTGAACTCGACTCTTCAAAACGGTCAAAAAGGGAAATTTGTTGTTATAAATATTTTATCACAATTAAAAAAGGCAAATCTTCTCTTCTGAGAAGATTTATAAGATTTAACCCATTGGGCCCTTCCTCTAGGTTGGGTTTTATTCTAAGCTTCTAAAGTCTATGCAATATGCCTTTTCTACCACTAATTTATTTATTTATTTATTTATTTATTTATTTATTTATTTATTTATGGTATCGGGGATTGAACCCAGGGGCATTCTACCTCCGGGCTACACCCCCAGCCCTAGTTTTTATTCTTTATTTTGAAACAGGGTCTCACTAAGTTGTGGAGGGCCTCACTAAGTAGCTAAGGCTGACCGCGAACCCGGATCCTCCTGTCTCGGCCTCCCAAGTACTGGGATTACAAGCGTGCGCCACCATGCCCGGCTACCACTAATTTAAATTCATTCAAAAAGTGTACTTCTGAGAGTGCAATTCCATGAAACTCAACAATTCATTAGACAATGGCTAGTGACAGCACCTGGTGGAATGTGTTTCCCTTCTGGTTATTCATTGCCTTTCCCTCAGTTTATTTCATTACTTTCCTTTTCCCACAAATTATTCCAACAAAGAAATGTTTAAAAAAACAACAACACTTCAGGAGAACTGCGGACTTGAGTTACACTGTCCTGTTGGGCTTTCAGGGGCACGCAGGAGAGTACTCCAAGGCACCGTCCCCTCACAATAAGAGAACACTGTCAAAGCCTTTGTCCTCTGTTCTCTCTTTTGATCCATACAACCCTGGCTTGATTAGCAGTCCCTATTCTGGAGAAGAGGAAATTGAGGCTCGAGTCACACAGCTAGTCAACAGCAGAGGCAGGATGGGAACCCAATCGGCACAGCTGGCATGCCACTGCGGCCAGTTTCCCCATCTTACAGAGCAAGCACGGAGGGTCTGCTGGGTTTATGAACTGTGAAGAGGAGACAGCAGATGCAGCAACAGAACCTAGAAAGTTCTGAGCGCATTCCCAGCCAGGATGGGTCTTTGCCTCCTCTAGGTGTGCTTATTTCTGTTGGCAAGTATTCTCTCCAGCTCCATTTTGTAGTCATCTCTGGGCATGCCCTATTCTTCAGGCAAGATGCTACCATGGTGTTGTGTTCAGTTTGTATCCCATAAAGATTCAAATGTGAGTGAGTGATGGCAGAGGACACATTACTGACCGCGGGTCTCGTGTGACCATTTACCAAAAATCAGTATCATCAGGTTCAGACAGCAGATTAAAGCAGACTATGACAAAAAAAAAAAAATGCTCCTAATTCCCTTGTATTATGGCTACATTTAATTGATCATCACTCACTTTTTTTTTACCTGAGACAAAAGGAAGTTGTTTAGAATGGCTTCATAAACATCAAAATGTCCAAAAATAGACATGACTTTTATAAGAGCACATTTTGCCATTACAAATTCAAGCACTGCATATAGTAACTTGGAGAGATGTACAAACAGATTTTTGGCACGCTTTAAAAAATCTCCTCAAAGCCATCCATTTGAATGAAAATCAGCACTGATACAATCTCTCAAGCCCATTAAAAAGAAATAAAGCAATAGCTAAACATGAACAGGAACTGATTTGAAAGTGAAAGTTTAATTTTTGTATTTTAAAAAGTTGATTGCCTATGAGTGATTAATTACTCAAATAATTTGAATTTTAGTTATGAGAAGAAGAATTAGGTAGGTACTTAACACCTTGCCTACTTGTTTCTGTTCACCAAGATGCAAACCTACAATTTTACTATAACTAAGAGCATCTGGGAGGGCTAACTAGCCTGTCTCTTCTTGGAAGTCAAAGAGTGTACTGCAAGGGTAACTTTCCCAGGGAATAGGATTATAGAGTTGGAGAAAACTCGGGAATTATCTAATCCATCACTTCATTTTACAGATGAAGAACAGAGGACTGGAGATGTGAAGGGACTTGCTGAAGGCCGGGGGTCACCCAGGCCTTCCAGTTCATGATAGCGTTCAGGGATAGACAGATTTTGTTTCACGCTCTGGCCCTACTAGGAATCTTGGACTAGAAAATGAGTCTTATTTACCACAGCCATGAAAGGAGAGATACTTTCTATTTTTTTGAATTGTTCTAAGGATGAAATGAGAAAATGTATGCTAAGAATTTGATAAATGTTACTTTACTCACATTCCTTCTCACAAGCCCCTTCCCAGGTCCCTGCCTCTTCAATGTATGTGAACTGTATCTGAAATGATACAAACTCCTTATTGGCTGGTGTTAGCTTGAGTTTCTGGCTAAAGAAAACCATGAGTTTAACTAAACACTAGTGAGAGTTCTTTTTCTTGCTTGCTTCCTAATGTCCAGAGGAACAAAAGCAACCCTTGCATTGGTAGAGGATATGGAAGGTTCTGAAGGTGAGTAGGTGGCAATGATTTGTCCCCGTCCTTTCTCTCACCCCCCCTTCTATAGCCACAGTGCCAATGAAACAGCTGAGAAGACTGATTCTGTGGGGGGACAGTGAAGTGTGCACTGTGGGATCTTCATCTTGATAGAAGAGAATAACCCCGATGAGGATGCACTGAGTCTACCCGCGAAGCAGAGGCGCCGCCCCCAGCCTCCTCAGTCCTTCCTCGGCTTCCGCCCCTCCTTCCTCTTTTGTTTGTCATGGTGCATCTGAAGTGTTCATAGGGACTAATTGAACACATGGATGCTCCCTATGTAAAGCAATCAGCCAGTTTCTCTGGAAATATGTAGAGAGCTGACTTTGGAAATGGAGAGAACTATCTTTATCAGCAAATTCTGAGTCTTTAATTATACAAGAAAAAAGGCTGTTCAAAATCAGAGAGTCCAATGGGTATTAAAATGTTGGTTGTTTAACATGGAAAGTTTAAATTCTTGCTACATCGTAGAGTAATTCATTTCAAACCATCTGTTGTACTGCTGTATTCTAGAACACTGCCCTCATGGTTTCACAAATTTCCCAAAGGCTCTTGTCTAGGAATGAGATTCCACTCAGAATTTATTCTCTCCATTAAAAATCAATGCATTAAAAAAAATCTGAACCTTGTTCATGATGAGCCATGTGACATGGTAAGTCAGGCCAACTTCCCCCTCAGAAAAGAACTATGGAATGACAAGGAATACCTGTGTGGAAGTCAGAAAACGGGCCCTGTCTGGATTCTGTTGCTAACTAGCTTTGCAACACATACAGCTCCAGCCTTTCTCTGCCTAGTTTACCTCCACACAAAATTAAGAAGAAGGGATGATAGATGTTATAAATTCACCTACTTTGGTACCACCCAATAATTGCAATTAGGTTCCAGCAACATAGGAACTGGGCAGGGGCAGCTCAACTAAATCTGAAAGTTAAACTGGAATATTTATTTCCTGCAGTCCAACTAGTAGTCTAATCAGTAAAGCTGTTAAACTTGCAATAATATTTCACTGATGTGTACCAGAGCGTTGCAAGTTATAAAATTTCCAATTTAATTTTACTGCATCCCTGAAGCCGTAGTAATTAGAAGACAAACTCACAGTGAAGATGTTTACAGCTTCAGGGGTGATAATTTTGAACCTGTTCTGCAGGTCACTTCTGTCCTCAAGGTTCCCTGATTTGACAGCTGCGTGTAGACTCAGGATTTTATTGTAATACAGCACCAACTCCTCGTTCATCTGATGGGAGCAGATGTAGATGACGTTCACATTGGCATCTAAAACACAACGGGCACGATGTTAATTACTGGTATAAAGGTAAATGACATTGTGAACTCTGGCACCCAGTTGATGTTGTGCAGTTTAAAGTAAAGAGCATATTCAAAAGCCACACTGAAATTAGTTTAGATTGGGTCTGCACACATCCTAGCAATCCAACCAGCTTTTTTTGCACTTTAGCATTTCTCTAAAGTAAAGGTAAATAACACCAACAAACAACAAAATATATTCAGTGATTCCTTCGGAAGGAGGGCTGTGAGGTGCCCCGGAAGTGTACTTTCAAATAATACATAGGGATTTAGCCACACAGCTCCCATTAACATCAATGGGAATTTATCCCATTAACTTCAGCAAATTATAAAACAGAGCTATTAACTTTAGAAAGCTGATGAAATTGCAATTTCTTATTCTTCTTGGACTTGACAGGGCCAATTCAGAGAATATCTTGTCCAAGTAAATGGTCTGATTATGGCCATAGCAGTGATAATTCCAGGAAACCAACCTTTCCCAGCTCCATTCCCAAAGAGGAGTATATTACTTAAATAGCACATCTAGTGATTCTTGGTCTAAAGGAAACGCTGTCTTAATTTAACTGTTCTCTTTCTTAAGATGTGCTTCTTATTATGCACATAGAAAGAAATCCTAATTAAATATCCCATCCAAATCAAATAGTGAAATGAGATTACTCACTCCATGCGCCAGAATATTTTAGGGAGTAGGAATGGGAAATTAGCAGCCAATGGAATCATTCATTCATTCATTCATAAAGAATAGCTGACTGATACGGATGTAAACAGGGCACAGCACTTGGCTGGACACGGAGGGAAATCCAGCCATCAGTGTGGCTGGGATGCTGCCCTTGAGGAGCAGCCGTTTCACAGGCACAAACAGCTGTGGACACAGTGGTGGCAAGAGGCACGACAAAGCAGTCAGACCAGGTGTCAGGGAGGCTCGGTGGAGGAAGTGCGACAGTGCTGCCTGGGGCAGGGAGGGCCAAGAGAGGACTGTAAGACGCTCTGTTCAGTTTGGCAGAGTACACAGAGCATGGGCTGACTTAATTCTGGTTCAGCTTCCTAGGACCCTGGGCGTATTACTTGACCGTTCTACCACTGGTCTCTTCACTTGTAAAACAGGGAGGAAAACCACCTGGGACACAGAGTTTTAGAGAGTATTAAGTGAAAGGATCTATGTAAAGCACCCGGCACAGGATCTGGGACATAGTAAGTGCTCAATACATGGCACAGGCGCGTGACTCTGCCCCATGGCCTGCCCTGACTGGGCTGGCCGGCAGTGAGTGCTTCCCCACCTTGCCCGCCACCCTCTCCATCAGTCCCTCAAGATTTCACATGATGAGGCAGTGTCCTCTGTTGTTCCATGCTATTGTTTCAAATCTATTAATCTCTCCAAGCTCCTTAAAGTCAAGGTTTATGCTCTTTCCTATATTTCCCTAAGCCCTGGGACAGTGCAGAGTGTCTCACTCAGAAGTAACTCAGCAAATACTTGTGAGTTGACTGAGAGATTTGGGAGAAAAAAGAGATTTAGGAAGTACAAAATCTAATACACTTAATGAGATCCATGCCTGTGGGAGAAATCTCCCCTCTGGAGACCTAGAGGTGACATCTTCTGAATTGGCGCAGTTCTGGGATCAGGGTAGGTACTCCATACACATAAATACTTAAGTGGCCCACTTAATTTTGAAGCCAAATTGTGACATAAACTTCAAAATAAATTAACTGAGGCTGGGCATGGTGGCGCACACCTGTAATCTCAGTGCTTGGGAGGCTAAGACAGGAGGATCCTAAGTTCAAGGCCAGCCTGGGCAATTTAGTGTGACTCTGTTTCCAAGCAAAAAATAAAAAGGGCTGGGGGTGTACCTCAGTGGTTGAGTGCCCTTGAAATCAATCCCAGTACCACAAAAAGTAAAAAGAAAGAAATTAACTGATAAGACAGTAATTGAATAATTTGAATCCAGTTGCTGAATAATCAAATTAGTTATCCCAAATTTTATGTTTTGAAGAAGAAATCAGTGTCTTACCAAATTAGTGGATTTTAAAATCAAACTGGTGATTTTTTTAAAAAAAGAAAAGTATAAAAGAATAGGACACAAAGACAACAAATATAGTTTATAGACTCTGTAGCAACTGAAAAATGAATTTTTCTTGGGAAGAAATTTCCAGGTTACAAATGATAAGAAACTATGTTACTAATTTCACCTTTCCTTTTCATTTCTGGCAAAGGAACACACATCTAGTGATTCTAGATCTAATATCTAGTCTTAGTGTGGTTTCATCATGAATCTACAAATGTTCACAATTAACCGACAGGTAAATTGTGGAAAGGAGCTGATATGAAGATGAAAGTTGCTTTGATTGTTGGTCAGTAGTCAAAATCAGTTACTCTTTTACTTAACTCACCTAGGGAATGAGAATACGAGCCACTGGGTCTCTACCTGCCTTCCTGACTTCACGGTCAATACCAAATGACAAGATATCAGTGTGATCAGACTATCTTTATTTCCCCCTGAATAAGCAGAATAAAGCACCACCCTTTACTAGCAATTAGTGGAATAAAAGGATAATTATTTATTCTTCCACAAAATTATTACTAATTTTTCTAGTTTCTTCATATTTTTATTTCACAGGGAAATACTGTCTTTCATACTGCATCTAAATGCTACCTCTCCTTAAGAGCTTCTGTGATCGCATTGCATATCATGAAGTTAGGGTACCACGGAAACAAATTATCTCTTAGCAATGCTCATGTTCACAAAATTTTCTATTGTGGGTGGACAAGACGAAATTACTGAATTATTTACAATAGAAGCCTGATACTTTCAAGTCTTTTCTAGTGATGAGAATCTCTCATAAAGTTCTCTGGGTAATGGTTTGTTCTATATATAGAAAGGTTTATAAAAAGCTAAAGAAAAATTAATTCAAATAAATTAGAGCAAAGTCTGCCCTCTGCTGTACTTCAGAGGTTTCCATCCAGTCGGGTTTTGGGTTGAAATAGCTCTGCACTAACAAATCAATCTCAAGTCATTACATTTTTTTGTAATGCTGAAAAACAATATTAGTGCCTAGATAATAGATTAAAGCAATTATACTATTATTATTTTAGGACACTGTAAATTTCTAGTACTGATGTATTTTTGTTACCAAATGGCATTTATAAAATAATAATGATGCTGAAATATATATGAATCATGTAAAGTATGTCATTCCAGGGAGCCAGCTAAGTTGGTCATTGATAATTCAGAATTCTTCCTTGTTTTGCTTAAATAAGGGCCAAAGCGATTATATTTTAACAAAACAAAGAAGTTCTTATTTGGGAACTAATAAAAATCTGATTTTTGCCTAACCCTGGATTTTTGGCCAGTTTCTCACAAACTGGCTCCATGTTATTGCTTGGCCTTTGCAATCTATATTTTTTAAGCTATCTTGACCCTGGCCTTGACCAGTGTCAATCAAAGCCATCGCATTCATGCATCCTTCACTCCCAGACCCACCCAGATTGGTGATGGATTAAAAACTGACCAGACCAATATTGGAACTTGACTTTTACAAAGATGTATCCATCACTCAACTGAGGTCTGTATTTCTAAGAATCCCCTTCACTAGGCACTTCATGTTTTGTAAAAACTTAATGCTCTATATTTATTGAAAGCTTATTTTAAAAATGTATCTTCACTTCCCTCATATTTTTACAATGCAAACACAATATTTCGTTTCTGATTCTACCTTCCACTCATTTCCCAGATAGTATCCTGGACAATATTGACACAAACACAACATTATGACCTCACTTACTTAAAGAATTCAGTAAATCAAGAACATTTTGGTTTATAGGAGAGAAATTCTTATCCAAACCCATAGCAAAAAGAAAAAGAATCTGCCCAAATAATTGATTAAAATGTCTCTTTTCATTCCAGCTGACCTCACTGTAACTCCGTTATTCAAAACAAAACATTCAATTATCCTGCAAATAGATTAGAAATCCAAGCTTCTTCCTCATAGAGGAATAAAAATATAAGAAAGAATCATTTTATCAACACCCACTGATAAACAATGCAGAGAGTCATTCGTGTAAAACTATTTACTGTACCTAAGATGTCACACAGCCTCCCCAGCTGCATGTTCTGCTGTGTGTCCAAATCGGCAATATGTTTTCGCACATGCTGGGAATATCCTACAAGGCAAACAAGGTGTCAAAACCCAGAAAGAGCAAGTCAATATAGCAAAATGGCACATGAGTATTTCAAAATGTCACAGTCCGCATTTCCAGGAAAAAAAAATTTCTCTGCAGCATCTTGCAGAAACAATACAATTCCCAAGAACGAGGTCCTCTTGCTTCTCCAGGGATTAAGCATTATTCTGGAAGATGTGCTAAGCAGCATATTCTGCAACAGAGTGGTTCATATTTTTCAATACCAACAAAGGTCCTGAGAGTCCGGATTACAAAAACTTGAAGGAAATTTTTGAAATTTAACATGAGTGTTCAAAACAGCATGTAAGGACATTATGCTCAGGTTTAAAAAAAAACTGTTTAGGATTTTTAACTTGTGCATCCTGTGTGGCATTTTGAAAATGTGCGCCAGAATCATTCTAAATGGACACAGATTTCAGATAAACCCCTGACTGTCAGGAATATATATTTAAGGAATTCTCATAGCAAATAAGCAGGCTTCTGCTCGCAATCAAAAGAACTTTTAACCTTTAAGGGCAAGAAAGTTTAAGGCAATTACTTTGTTGGTGCTGAGAAAAGTTCTGCAGTTTGCCTTCTTTTCCGCTGGAAAAAGAACAGAAAGAAAACACGTATGGATTACTATTGTCCAAAAATCTTCCAGGAAAGAAAAACAGCAGCAACACTTTCTGCTGATATTTCAGGTCTTAAAAGAAGAAGAAAAAAATGGATCCTGACATGAACTTGAAAGGCACGCATACTCACAAGCAGTATAATTGTTTATATGAAATTCAGCATCTGAAGGTGAGACTTTTTTTTAATAAAATTGCTTTTCACATTTTGAAGAGATGCTTCAATGCCTCCTTGTGGTTAGTGAGCCCAAACACATGTTTCAAGTTCAACTGCTGTAGATAAAGTGATTTTATAGACTACATCTTCAAGATGTGTCACATTTCCTTTTCAGCATAAGGAAAACTATAGCAATTCAGGCAACAGGGCTTCAGACCAAATGAACTCTGATAATTGGCTCTTTGCTTTGATGTCAGTGTTTAAACACTAGACAACGTCTGGAAATTAAATGAGCTTACAATTCATCTGAAAGTCTCTCTCTGTTTTATGCATACGAATTTAAGAATTGAAGAGGCAGAAGGACAACTGGGCTGTATGAATTATCCTAGGGAAAAAACATTAATTTTTCAAATAATTTAGAGAACCACATATCAAAGCTAATATAGATAGGTCCAATTTCAGCGTTGTCTTTATATGTGATTGCAGTATTGTAGCTCTTTGGATTTTGCATATGTATAAGCCTATGTTCAGAAAGTGTTTAGAAAAAGGTATTGTGAATAACATATGAAGACTACAAGAAGGTAAGAAAAATGTCTAAAGAATAAAGTATGATTAAGGAAAGGGCCTGAGAGCATTCTGTGAATGCATTTCTTTTCAGAAGTAAAGATAAAAGGCAGTATATGGTGTCTCATTAAGATGATGTCCAATTTAAAATATAAAAGATGTTTGATCACTTTGTAGCCACATGTGCAGCGTGTGAGGGAATAAGTCTGTGTTTCATTCAAGTGCTTGAGGTCAGTTTTCCAACAAATTACTTGATACCTCTGTTATCACTGATCAAGATGCATAGAAAATGTCCATACAGAATTATGATAGAAATGGTTACTCTGTTAACCCTACAAATACACCCATTCTAAAGAATCGCATGTTAACAATCTCAGAACATTGTTATAGAGAGGATCACATGAATTAACAGATAGGAAAACATTTTGTAAACTATAAAGTGCTCTATAAATAGAAGGTATTTTAATGTTATGAGGTATAGGCACTTCCAAAGCACACAATAATAACAACAAATTCTGTGACAAGCAATGTGGACATTCTGGGACAAGCAATGTACATGCCATCAATAGAGCAGAAGGTGGGAGTCAGTTCATTTTTTAAGTCAGATTTATTATTATGTTTCACACATCTACAAGTACATGGGGTGAAAAGATCTCAATAATACTGGCAGCATATATTAATACAATAGTGCTTAGCCAGGAAACTATCAATGAACATGTTATGGCCTTGGGAGTTAGCAGACATGACCAATGGCAAGGAGACACTGCACTCTGGAATATAATCTACAAAGACATGGTTATTTCGAGAGTCAGATTAGGAATACTGGGGGACTCTTGAGGGACCATCAACCTCAACCCTGTCCTGTTAGAGGTGAGGAAACTCAGCCCAAGTGCATTATCTCTTGTCTAGGATCACATAAGCCTCCAAATTATTATATGGTTCAGATACTGTACATATTTAGCTCTTGTGATCAATTTAGTTAAATAAATTAAAAAAGAAGACCAGACTCTCCAAGTGGGAGCAGAAAACTCCAAAAGGGACTAAGAGCCTATGACTCTTTTCTCACTTTAATTTTCAATTTGTTATGGTAGGCAGAATAATGGTCCTCCAAAGATGTCCACATCCTAATCCCCATAACCTGTGAATATGGCAGGTCACCTGACAAAGGAGAAATAAAGATGCAAATGAAATTCAAGCTGGCTTTAAAGTCAGGAGATTACCCTGGATTATCTGGCTGGGCCTGATGTAATCATAAGGGTCTTGAAAAGTGGAAGAAGGAGGCAGAAGAGTAGGAGGAGGTTCGAGATGCACTGCAGAGGAAAGGCCTGGGAGTTGCAACGCTGCTGGCCTTAGAGATGGAGGAAGGACCCAGAGCCTTCTTTGTGTATTCCTTCGTGGGTGGCTTCTAGAAGTTGGAAAGGACAGGGAATTGTTCTCCCCAGAGCCTCTGGGAAGGAACGCAGCTCTGCTGACCATTTGATTTTAGCTCCTTCCAGACTTCTGAATTGCAGTACTTTCAGATCATAAATTGGTATTCTTTTTAGCCACTAGTTTGCGGTATTGTCTATGTTCCCTTACTGCCTCTAAATACCATCCCTCTCAGATGTCCTGCGTCCCTCTGCACCTATGATTGAGAGATGAGGAGGGCCAAGGTCTCTGGCATGTAATATGCACTCAAGTGTTGTTATTGTTATTGTTTCTTTTTTTATGTTTTTATTGGTGCATTGTAGTCTCACATCACTTATTGTTTCTTTCTTAACTTCAGCTGAACCAGACTGAAATTCTCATAAGGAACTTCATTTAAATGTGGGGGAACTATTATTACTATAAGCACAAAACTATTTGAACCATCAAAGTATAGCTCTAACTTATGCAGCTGACAGGCCTCATTACCAGCAGGAGTGCCTGACCAGCCTTTTCTGAGGAGGTTCTTAGTCTCCCCTGGCTGTCTTCACCATACTTCTTTCATTCTTGCTTGTTTCCTTGTGTTGTCTATCCTCCTCTTCCCTGTACCACCTCAGTTCCTGCAGCCACAGTCAAATGAGCAAACATCGTGTGTCTGCAGACCTGACTCAAAGAATCTGTGTCTTACATTCTTTTCTCCCATGCGTTCTCTTCATTCGCTCCCTTCCATTTAACTCTCTAAAATTGGGTTCTCTGATCTGGAGAACTGGTGGATTCAAAGAATGAAAGTAGGAGTTGTAGATTTTTCCAGGTCTTTATCAGCACAGAAAAACATCACTGGTAGAAAGAGGCCCTCTTCCTTCCTCCTCACTCAGTTGAGGAACACAGCCTCTTTCCTGATGGCTATCTTCATCACCTGCAAAATATTCCCAGTTTGATAAGAGTGTTTCATCTTTTCTCAAATAAGTAGTTGAAACATAATACTGCCTCCACTTCACATCAAAGATGGGTACCTGAGGACTGCCTCTCTCTTGGTCCTTTCCTGAACCAAGGATGTTCATCAGTGGTTAACAGGCAATATTTCTCCATCTTCTACCTTCACCATCTTTTCCAATCGCCACTCCCACACAAAAACCTGTCAGGTAATGCTAACTGCCTCTGCACCCAGCAGACTAGTTCTGCTGTGATTGGCTTTCCCTTTACTGCAACCACAGAGACCCAAGAGCCCGAGCGAGGCCATGCTCAGTGACCAGGCCTCCATGGCGCTGGTGCGTGACTCGGCGACAGGCCCATTGTTGCAGATGAACACGCGACTAATTACCCTCTGGTTGACTCTTAGTCTCTCTTGTCTCCAAGTCCTATTTCTACAGTGGTACTCAAGGTAGAAAAGGAGTTAACAATATATTCCTGGTTATCAAGAAGTTGTCCTTCATTGGATCACCCTGAGTTCTGAAAACATTCTCAAACAAGATGGCCAAATGGATCCATCTTCAAGAGGGGGAGGACTTTGTCTTGTTTCAGCTTTTTGTCAGTGGCTGGCCCACCATTGCGTACAACTTAAGCCAGTGGTCTTCAAATTGTAGACTGGGTCCCTTGGGGGATACTGAGACCATCTCAAGAGATCTTGAAGGTCAGAACTATTCTCAAAACGATACTAAGATGTTATTTGCCTTTTTCGGTCTATTCTCACAAGTTAAAAAACACAAAAATGTTTATTGCTATGATTGCAGATTCCACGTTACAACTGATTCTTCATGTTACCATTGTCAAGTTCAGTATAAAGCCAAAGAAGAATATATACAATTATATGTAAAGACTATAAAACATGTAAAATATTTCTCCTTTTTCCAAAAACTTATCTCTGTAGGGCCAGAATTTCTTCATATGTTTCAACGAAAACAACATATACAACAGATCTAATATAGAAACAGATATGAGAGTCCAACCACATTCCATTAAGAGATTTGCAAACTTGTCGAACAATGCCACCCTTCTCACTAAATTTTTGTTTTGAAAAATACTTTTTTTTTACAAAAATGTTATTTAGGTTAATATTGGTAATCAGTCTATTAACTATTTTTAAAGTTTTTCAGTTTTAGTTTCTAATACAATAAATATCAATAGATATAATTCACTTAAACCAATGCTCTTTAGGGTCTTCAATAACCATTATGAGTGTAAAGGGTCCTGGGACAAGAAAATTTGAGAACTGAATAAACTTGTTTTTGGTGCTGACAGTTGAACCCAAGGGCATTCTACCTCTGAGCAACACCCCCAGCCCTATTTTATTTTATTATTATTATTATTTTTTGCAGTACTGGGGATGGAACCCAGGGTCATTCTACCTCCGAGCTACACCCCAGACCTATTTTTTATTCTTTATTTTTTTGAAACAGGGTCTCACAAAGTTGCAGAGGGCCTCACTAAGTTGCTGAGGCTGGCCTTGAACCTGAGATCCTCCTGTCTCAGCCTCCCAAGTACTGGGATTACAAGCGTGTGCCACCATGCCTGGCTCTTAATAAGTCTTTTAATATTTTATGAGAATTAAGGAGATTAAAAAGACTCTGCTTTTACTTAGTATATGCAAAATTAATTAATTTCAATTCATATCTGAATATAAATCCATTTCATGAAAAGCCCATAAGCAGGTGTCACTCGGTATCCAGGTTAGTGCTATTTCTCTGTATTACAGTACAACATTAGATGGCTCAAGATCAACTGGATATTTTCATATTACAGGGTTATTGGGCCAACTCTGGTCTAACCAGTGAATGAGTGTTGATTTGTTTGACGTGGATGAATGCAAATACGTTTCTAGTCTGGGCTACAATGAAATATGAAAGTTTAAGTGATTCCCCAAGACCTGGATATTTCTGGAAAGGGCTGTCTGGGATATCTTGGCAGTGCATCTGTCTCAAGTGTCTAGTGTCCTAAGGTTCTAAGAATACATAACTCAACTATGGATTCCATATTACCTGCCAAAATATATGTAGAAGACTGTGAAGACTGGATGGACAGTCCCAATTTCCCAGCCCTAAGGTGGAAAGAACAGAGTCCACTTAATCTTTGCGTTGTCAACTCAAAATAAAGAAGTAGAGAGGTGCCAGTGTGCTTAGAGGTGCAGTGAAAGTGTGACCTAGGATCTGTGCTCTTGGTTGCTGCCCTCCATCCTGCCGCTGTTCACAGATAGAGGTGAGCCTCCTTCTTCCTCCTAATTAGTGGGAGGAAGTGCAGTCAGGAAGCAACTGTTCCTGAGCGTTTGGGGCTCAGTTCAGTGTGTGGTCAGTTGCACACAAAAGCAAGTTCTCCTATCTTTTAGGCTTTTGTGACAGTACAGCCCAGCTGAAAAGTGTTTTTCATGAACTTCACAATAACAGCATCTGCAATTTTTATGGAATGGAATATTCTGGAGACCACTAATTGTGTTAACCCAAGGATAATTTGCTGAAATACTGCCCAGAGAGAAAAAAGAATACGAAGCCAAAACTATGTACATTGCTGTTGGCTATTAAATCAATTGGCAATGAAATAAAAGATTACATGGAGAAAAGAAAAAAAATCCCACCTCAATGTATCGCCTATTAGTATTTTAAAAGAGGATGAGAAGTGAGAGGGGAAACTCATCCCTGGGGATTTAATCGGGGGGCAGTGGCCTCGGATACCTGCTCACGGCATCAGGGCCCAATTCATGGCACATCTCATTCAGTGTCGGTGTATTTTAAAATGCCACCGAGTTTAGATGTAGCACCAAGTGATGTGTTGTGATAAAGAAGCACAGGGGTTAAAGTGGAGGAAGCAACTCAGCCAAAGAAACTGGAAGCAAGATTAGTTTGTGGGTTTTATTTAGACCTCTGGTTTTTCTAGAGGAATTAGAATTCTTTGTTGTAGTTCTTTCCTATTTGACTGATATATTTTGCTTAAAATAGACCCTATTGCTATGAACCATGGAAGATTATTTTGTTATAATTGTATTTCATTAATAAAAATGATAAAAATATGCAATATCCAATTAAGAGATCAGCCTATATATTCTGGAAAGGATGATTTTTTTTATCATATTGTAAAATTACAAGGAAGGCCAATCAGTTTCTTTGGATGGTTAGTCAATAGCATTCCATCTCTCCTGTGGGTTAAAAATAGCTAAAATATTTGTTACGGCTAAGAATACTACCTGAAATATATAACGGTCAATCAAATTTCATAACTCCCCCTTTAAAAGAGGTTACTAGGCAATATATAATTGTCTTGATGTTCATATTATCAAACTATGCGTTTAAAATACATTATAAATGTTTCGAAGTAAAAAATGTTACTGAAAGGCCATTCTTTCTGTGCTCATGGTTTGGAGAATGCAATTATTCCCGTGTGTGCAAAACTGCGTAGCAAATAACCAAATGCCTACAACTGCAATATATTATGTGGTTATCAGTACTTAGCTTTCATTTTAAGGGTTCAAATAAGTTAGTGCCATCCCAATTGGCTGGTGGCACAGTGTAATTATTTCTAGGGTGATTCTATAGCAAATTTCCAGAGGAAAGAGAAAAAGGAGATAAGGCAGCAACTTGTTTTAAGTGCCTACCTGAACCCGGCAATCCTACCAAATGATTCTAACTAGTGAATTGGTTTCAACTATGGGAAAAATCATTAGATTGAATACGTTGGGTTTTTGCAGTGTATTTAGAGAAAACAATTGCTTCACTTTCATCCACTTCTATTTTCATGAATTGTGTAGGTAAGTCCAGGAATGATGTAAGAGACAAAGAAGCCATGTGGCATCTAGCTGAAATCTTCTTTGTGTATTCCCTGCCAAAGTGGTAAACAAGAAAAAGGTGCTCCTTGTCGGTAAAAAAAAAAAAAAAAAAAAGATATAGTTTAAGAATTCGGTCTGTGGGATAGGTATGAGATGACTGATTAATACTGTTTCAACTTGATTTAATATCCACAAGTCATTTTATAAAACCTAAAGTTCAGATGGTACAAATTCTATGATTAAAGCCCAAATATTATTCTTTTGTAAAGATGTGCAATTGATCTTTTTAAATGCTTAACTGAGAAAAATATCTGAGTTTATTCTTCTCTTAAAAATTACATAATTACCAGTTTTCCTTGAAAATTAATATTCTGTTGCTTGCAAACAAAATTACTGCAATAGGGAAGACCTTTGTATTTATTTAAAATGAGTATATATAACCCACAAGAAAACTAGTTTTAATATCAAATTTTAAAATATGCTTTTTATATTCAGCAATCCCTTTTGAAATTTTAAGACACTTTCACTCAAAATTATTTTTTTGTTCCAAATTTATATTACCATTACTTCCAAATTTCTATTTCTTTGGAGGGCCAATTGCATGGGAGTCAATTTTTTGAAGGGTCAAACGTGGAGTGTAGGATGGAAGAAGTTTATGGAAATTATAACACATTAGTGCTTATCAGCATTGCAAAGTAGGGACCCTGGCTCTGGTTCTAGTTTTGGATAAAATGGAGAAAGCACAACAAAATTTGCCACATAATATCAGGTCAGGTCCACAATTAGTTGCAGAAGCAAAGGCTCCTGCACCTTATTCTAAGGACCTGAGTCAGTTCATTGGGTCTGCAATTAGCCTCTCTGGTTGCAATCAATTACAAGTGCAATTTCTGCATGTGAACTAATTTTGTGTGCAAAGTGGTCTCACCAAAACAAAGCCTCAGTTGGAATGAAATTCAGATCTGTCTTCTTTCACTTACATCCTAAGAAGAAATAAATTTCTTCTGTGAGCCATAAAGAAGAGCACAACTAAAAGGCTCTCTGAAACTCAAGCATTTTCTTAACTTTTCTATGTGTACTTACAGCTACTCACATGCTCTAGAATCTAGAAAACTTTGTATCACTTTTTACTATTATTATTTTACTAATTTTAAAATAATCTTAATTATATTTCTATAATAGTTTTAATGTTTTTCTTTTCATATTACTATTTAAATGTGTTGTTTCTAAACTACACTTCGAAACACAAACAGGAATACTTACACAGGAGTACAAATAGATTGTAATCCAGAATTCTCTTACAATAGATTACTTAATGCATTGCTTTACTTAAAAGGCCTTAACAGAGAGCTAATATATAATATAGAGATTCAGTGGACTTTGCTATTTGCCAAAATTCTACCAAGTCAGTGTAGGAAATTTGGCCTCATCCAGGAAATTTAATACACTAGGTAGAAGCAAAGCGAAGCAAAATAAAATAAACAACAAGCCAACAAATCCCAAACATTTTGACAGCAGCTCGTGTTTTAAAAGAACTTCCAATGCAAATTTCTGAAATTCCCA
>PVJS01005140.1:60000-65499 GCA_004027185.1 Glis glis
TATAAAATTGCTCAAGGAAACTGAGGACAAAAATATGCTTTTAATTTACTGTGATATGGTCAACTGACCCCATAATCTCTTGTACTTTTACTTTGCACACATACACTCATAGTCTTAGAGAAGTATATTGCTGATCCCTTGCTCACAACTTACCCACCAATCCTAAAAAACAGAGTGGCGCCTTTCCTTGCAGCCTTTAGGATAATTTCAAACATGCCCATCAAGAGCTGTTTCTGACTTCCTAGCAGCTCATCACTTTTTAGTGTGTTAAAGTTCTTTTGCTATCTTCTTTTAATACCTAGAGGTATTTTTTTAACTAGGAACATTATGCTGTGCATTGTCATCCTTGTCATTTCCTGTGTTTCTCTTAACAAGTGTTCTTTTATTTGTATCTGGGTCTGTCTACGGGTAGACTGGAATCAGAAACTTCATAACAAATGAAACCAAGGAACTATTCCCTTTTCATTTTGTTACTATATATGTTGAATGAAATTTTAAGTCATGGAAATACACTACTTTTATTTATAAATCTCCAAGAATGGGATGGTTGGCAATTTTTCTTCTCTATACTTGTAGATATTATAAAAGAGAGTACATGCTATTTTTAAAATTTAAATCAGAAGAGATTTAGATAATAACAAAACATAATGCCATCTTTAAAAAAGCAGAAAGGAAATTTTGTCATTCCCTACAAAACCATACATTTCAATTATCAAAACCTGTTGCACTAGAAAAATAGACACTCTGTCCTATGGTCTAAATGTTAATGGCCTGGAGGTCTTGGAGGAAGAGGGAGGGCATAGATGTTTCAGTTTCTGAATTCTCCCATCAGGTATTAACTTACTGTGATGATTGTTTCTTTCTGTTTAGAGGTTTAAGGAATTTATTGCCTCCAATATGTCCATGTTTTTAGATGTATAAGCCCATCTTTACCAGATCTTAGGATTATAATGCTCTCTGCATTTTAGAAGGTTTTTACAAAACTCAAAGGAAATAAATCCCAGTTAATTTATCAATAACTATTATACCACAGCCCTCTGCTGAGTGAGCATTGCTATGTTTGATTATCCATGCTTTGTCTTTACTAAGTAAATGTCAACTGGGAGTAATTTAAAAATACAAGATGATCTGAGAGAAAAGTAAAACCAAGAGATATATTTACAATAAAGTATAATAAGCAAACACAAGCAATTAAAAAAACTTTCAAATTCCTTTTCTTTTCTCAGGTTCTGGGCAGTGGACTAATTAGACTGTCAAGTGAAAATACCAAAAAGCAAGTATTTAGTCCAAATTTTAAGATTAACTTTAGAAGCCAACTTTAGCAGTGAGATTTTGTGTACTTTTAACTTAAAAGCTGTTATAAGGCACAAGAATGACAGAAACCGTCTTCTTGCCAAGACTCTAGCCCTTTCTGATGTAAGCAGGACACCAAGAGAGAATTGTAAACTGTATGGGAGATAGAAATCAATTCCTTCATCGTGCATGGGCGGGAGACTGTTAGAAGAGCACAGCCTCCACTAGCAGACGTCAGTGCTGGCAGAGGAGCTGTGGCTCCTGGTAGAAGACAAGTGGCACATGCTCCAACAGAAACGGCCTGTGGCTACGTTTCTGCCTCCCTTCAAGAATGGGTTCTGAGGGCAGGGAGGTTAGAATTCAGAGAAGGATGACAGTGCTTTGTCAGCGAGAAACAGACATACAAAATAATCACAGATGGACATGTATGGAGCTGGCTGGTCCTACCAGTCACACGTTGGATCCTGTCATCAAGATCCGGAGACTCTGATGAGAAGCAAGGCTATGGATGGGAGATTTGCAAGAGAATCTTGTCTCCTTGGAGATGTTCAAATATTTTTGAAATTCCTTATCCTTACAGAGAATCATGTGGAAGCCGGACCATCTATACAAATGGAATAAGCTTGGGGGAAGTTGAGAAGGGGAAGGACTCTGAGGCCTCTCTGAACAGCACCTTCTCTTGAACAGCCTGTGCCTGGGATTAGCTATGTACGTCAGCACATGCATTTCAGACCTTCTGCTAGAATAGCCTTTTGGTGGGCTGGGGTTGCAGAACTTACCAGGGGCTGTTTTAGAACAAAGGGATTACACCTTCCTACCTTCTTGGATGATATTCCAGCAAAGACCTGCTCTCAGAGGAAACACACTCCTGGACATCAAATAGACCACTCAGGCTGGGAAGCTATGGGTTTGGAGTCAGCTAAAGCATAACTGTAGTACATCTGTCACGGAGAATGCCACACAGGGGAGCACTTTAGACTTAGAGCAAGAAAAGACATGCCTCTCAAGAGAAAGGCTTCCCAAATTAAAGCAGTGCATCAGCACTGAGACCCATCCAGCAGGTAAAGACAAAGCTGCTTCACGGCCTGCTAGGAACAAGAGCCCCGATTAAAGGTCACGCCACGCCTCAGGTCTGGCTCCTTCTCTTCCTCTTCCTCTATTATTTATCTCCATGAACTTGTCTAGCATTATTTGTTGGATTTCCCTCTTTCGCCTCCCTTCTTGTCTCTCTCTCTCCTTCCTTTCTTTCCCTCCATTTTTCTCTCCCTCCCTCCTTTTTTGTTTCCAATGTGCTACAATGTGCTACCCCAGTGTGATCTCATGGACTCAGTAACACTTTTGCCTCTAGTCGGGATGGATGTCATTGAGACAGCTTCATTCCCACCTGGTCCTCCAGGTGAGGGGCCACAGCTACCCCTCTACCTTTGTAGATGCCTGCACTCACTAATTGGCTCACACACAGCCCAAACCTGTAGCTGTGGCCTAATTATTAGCAACCTGCTCTGACTGACTGAGTCAACTAGCTGGGAAATGCTCTTCTTCATTTGCAAAGTGTAATCACTAATTAGGTAACTTTGGGAGTTTCTGGAGCAGTTATTTAGGGAAAATTCAAAATCTAAAGCAAAAACAAAACAAAACAAAAAACCAGGAAAGCAGGAAGATGATTTACATGTTAATGTGAAGCAAAAAAGACAGACCCAGTATCACATTCTAAAATTTGGAAATAACTACCACGAAGAAAAATTCCAGAAAAAAGGAATATATTTTTAAGCTAAATTATTTTCTTTCTTCTTTCCCTTTCTTTCTTTCTTTCTTTCTTTCTCTTTCTTTCTTTTCTTTCTCTTTCTTTCTTTCTTTCTTTTCTTTTTTTCTTCTCTCTCTCTCTCTCTCTCTCTCCTCTCTCTCTTTCTTTCCTCCCTCCCTCCCTCCCTCTCTCTCTCTCTTTCTCTCTCTCTCTTTTTCTTTCTTTCTTGTATTGGGGATTGAACCCAGGGCATTCTACCTCTGAGCTACACCCCCAGTCCAATTTTATTTGTATTCTGACAGGGTCTTGCTAGATTGGTGAGAGTCTCATTATTTGCTGAGGCTGTCCTCAAACCTGTGATCTTCCTGTCTCGGCCTCCCAAGTATTGGGATTACAGGAGTTCACTACCACGCCTGGCTCTAAGCTAAATTTCCTTCTTTCTTTTTTTTTTTTTTTTTTGTGTGTGTGTGTGTGTTTGGTACTGGGGATTGAACCCAGGGGCATTCTACCTCTGAGCTACACCCTCAGCCCTATTTTTTGTTCTTTATTTTGAAACAGGGTCTTGCTAAATTGCAGAGGGCCTCACTAATGGCTGAGGCTGGTGGCAAACCTGTGATCCTCCTGTCTCAGCCTCCCAAGTACTGGGATTACAAGTGTGCACCATCACGCTCGGCTTAAGCTAAATTTCTTTATGAAAAAAATTATTGTCATATATGTAGACACCATGTGGATGGAGGATTAAGCTGGATCCCTAAATTGGACACAAGCAAGATCTCCTTGTGGTAAGTAGTCTCATATTAGGGAAAATCCAACATGGATTATCATCATTAGAGAATGATAATCATTCCATAGCCTAGAAGGACAGGCAAAAATATTTTTGAATTTATGATCCAGTGCTCAGTTTCTCAAACATCAAAACATATCCATTACGTAATTAATATAGATAATTGTGTTGTATGAAAAAGAGTAAGCTCTTCCTGCACATTATCGCTCAGAGTGAGAGCTTAGATATGGAGAGTGAATGGAGTCCCTCAAAGATAAGAGTCTTTATTATTCCCCCAAATCAGGGATGCCATTTGTCTGACTCTGTTTTTTAATTTTGGTGAAGGTCATCCACGATGTGTTGAACTCTGCACAGAATAAACATCAGGGCTGCGGCTGGCTAGAATTGTTCAAAAGACATATACAATATTCAGAGGGAGTAGCTGACTTCATCAGGATTCAGAGACTTACATCACCACAGTCCTGAATTTTAACACGTGCGGGATACTGAAGGTCACTGGCCTTGCCTTTTGCTCAGTAGATGATTATGGACCCAGGAAATGATCCCCGGCCTCAAGTCCCACTAACCTGGGTTCAAACCCAAGCTCTGCCACTCTCTGCTGCATGCTCTTGGGTAAGTTCCTCTCCTCTCGGAATCTGAAGTTTCTCATCTGAAAAGTGAGAAGTCTGAAAATTGCTGTGATGGTTACAGCCTGTGTAAAGAACTTTCCACAGTGCCTCATCTCCAGTCTGTGTGGTTATTACTATCGATGAGGAAACTGAGGCTCAGAGAGGGTAAATGACTTGTCCAAGATCATGCAGACAGCTGGTGGGTCTTCTTAACTTCTAGGATAGTATTTTTGCTACTATTAGAAAAAATCCAGTTCTTAAATACCCCAAATACATACAGAACTAAAGGAGAGAATCACTGGGTGAAGTTTGTCCTTGGTCCTCCCGTTGCCTTTTTTCCAGTCCTTCTTTCTTCCCTTGTGGTGCTTCCTCTTCCATACCTCACCCCCTGCTGTTCCCCAACCCCATTCTATCAATGCTCAGGCCTGGCTGTGTAGAACTCGCCAGATGACCCCTTGCTAAGCTGTTCTCTCCTTGCTCAGTCTTTCTTCTACCACCTCCTATATCAGAGCTAAGTTGGCCCTGACCTGCTATTTCTTCTTATTTGCTAGGCTGGAAAGCAACTTGTCAAACTAACCCCTCTGGATATACTAATGGACATAACATGGTATAATGGAAGAGTGGTGGATTTGAAGCTAGAAGACATAGAATTTGGTCTGTTACCACCTTCTTCTCTGGACTTGGGAAGTTGCTTCTTTTGTAGGGTTTCAGTTTTCATTAGGGGACAACTAAGGGCCCTTCTAATTTTTATATCCTGTACCCCCTGACTTAATGTGTCACCTATCCAGAAGCACTGGCTTTATTATTTATTTATTTATTTATTTTGCAATACCAGGGATTGAACCCAGGAGCATTCTACCTACGAGCTACACCCCCAGCCCTATTTTTTATTCTTTATTTTGAAACAGGTTTTCACTAAGTTGCGGAGGGCCTCACTAAGTAGCTGAAGCTGGCCACGAACCTGCAATCCTCCTGTCTCAGCCTCCCAAGTACTGGAATTACAAGTGTGCGCCACCACGCCCGGCTGAGACATTGGCTTTTTTTTTTTTTTTTTTTTTTTTTTTTTTTTT
>PVJS01005141.1:0-18497 GCA_004027185.1 Glis glis
AAAAAAATAATAATTTTGTAATGTTAAGCCATTAAGTTCATAGCAGTTTGTTACAGCAGCCACAGAACTACACAATAGTTCCTATTGGTAATCATTCTTAGCCTCATCCCAGAGTAGCAGAGGCTGATAATTTCCCAATGACAATCAAGAAAATAGTTTAATATTTTAAAGGATGTTTGGATGGAAAAGGAAAGGCCTTTAGTTTGAAACTGAATGTGTGATTCAACTAACAAGTAGCAATGTGATCTTAAGAAAAAAATCTCAATTCTTCTGAGGTTTAATTTCATCTTTTATATACTGAATATAAGCCTTGTCTTACAAAATAGTTGAAAGTATCAAATTCTGAACACGCTTTGTATATTATACCCTATAGATGACCAGACTTGTCTATTACTTGTATCTCTAAGAAAATATATATTTCTATTATAACATTTGTCCAACTTATTGTAAACAGCATTAATTGTGTCCCATTATCCATTCTTCCCTTCTACTCTTATAGAAGAATCTCTTGAGCTTTATCTGGGAACTTGGGGATCCAGCCACAGACAATCTTCCAGGTTCCCTTGCAGCTAGGGATGCTTATATGACTGGCTAAGTTCTAACCAACAGAACATCAGTGACAATTGAAGGGTGCAAACTCTGGATGATGCCCTTAAAAAGATGTTGCCCTCCTCCTCTTCCTTTCATGCTCCCACATAGGATAATGTCTATGGTGGAAGAGTTAGCACTGGCCGTGTCAGCCAGAGCATTATGCTGGGGCTGGTCAGTGATGCAGCCATCTCTATTCATTTACATATTGTCTATGGCAAGAGTTGATTATTTTTTATGTGAACCATATGACTTGCCATGACTAAGATATGTACTATTAGCCCTTTATGGATAGTCTATTTGCCCCTGCCCTACGCAACTAGAGGTCAACAAATAGATGAATGTCCTAAAGCAAGATGTTCTTCACTTCTCCCTACCATCTTGGGCTTGTGTGAACCAGAAATAAACTTTCCAGATTGTTTAATCCACTATTATTTTGTCTATTTCAGTTGACATCATAAAGTAGAAACAGTAATAGGAATAATGATCATGAAAATAACTAATGCTTTTATGGTGCTTACTACATTCTAGGACTCTTCTGTAGGTTATGAGATTCTCTCTCTCTCTCTCTCTCTCTCTCTCGCTCTTGCTTGCTTGCTCTATTCTCATGGTAATTTTATGAAGTAAATTCTAGTTTTCATTCCCATTTAACAGATGAAGAAATAGAGTTCCAGCGATTTGGAAACTTTTCCAAAGTCATACCAAATGAGAGATAGAGCCAGGATTTGTACCCTAGTCATTTGGCACCAACATTTCTCCTTTAATCATATATTATATTGCCTCTTAGTAGATTACACATTTCATTGTGACTAAGAACAAATGGGTTGACCCTCCTTCAGTTTATTTTCATTGGAGATCTATTAAAAATAATAGCTCAATCCCAAAATATTGACAAATGTTAGGTAAAATTGGGAATATGAATAGTACTTTCTTTTCTTTTAAATAAGATATCCCTTTTATTATAGCGAAATCAGAGAAATCTTCCAACTTAAAAATAGCCTAAATTAAAGAGTTTAATCAATTATAGCAATCTTCTTGGTTGAATTGAGGTAGTAGGGTATCTATTTGGAAATAAAGACAAATGTAAACTAAGGTAAAAGTTCAAAAAGGATAAAATGAAGCCTAAGAATTCATGACAAAAGGCAAATATAGGGAAGGAGCATAAGGAATGGGGAATCTGAAATCCTTTTGTCCTTACCAGGCACTAGAAACGAGGCAGACAGCTTGGCACGTGTTACCTTGTTTAACCTTTATAGGTCCCTACAAGACTTTTTAAAAGTTGGAATTTAAGGTTCAGGAAAATTAAGCTTGTTGTTCAAGATCACACAACCAGTCAATGAAACCCAAATCTTTGTTACCCCAAGACATATTTTAAACTAGTATACTAGCATATCTCAAGAACAAAAGCAAAACAAAACCAAAAACCCCAGTGATTCCAGGCAGGACAAAGTTTAAGAATGAAAGGGTTGTTTATTTAGAGCTTCTATAAATGAAGCACAGGGCTGCCCAAGGCAAATCAAGTGTCTATAAAAAAAAAAGGAAAGAAAATTCCCAAATTCTGATGCAAGGAAGAAAGCAAAGTTGGTGAAAGGTCAGAGTCCTGTAATAGGTACCAACCAGATCATGAAAAAGGGCATTTCCATCTGTGGAGAAACTTTTGAGCATTAGAAAAACTCACTCTTGGCCACTGGTATATCTACTTTTACTCCCAAAGAAGGGATTAGTTGCTGATAAGCTCTTTATTATTGATTGCTCTGAACCCTGAAGTTCCTCAAAAAATGGAGCCCCATTACAATCATGAGGTTAAATGACAAGCATTATGGTTGTCTCAATCAACTCATTAAAAACAAATGACCTATAGAATTAGCTCACCGTAGAATGTTGTCCCCTGGTTCCAAACTGCCCAGAATCAATAAGTGAGCAGAAATAAAATATTATTACCCCTCAAACATAAAATCATGGACTCAAAGTTGGAAAGGCCTTTTTGAAAATTGTCTATTCATTTTATAGATGAGAAATTGAATTATCAGGAAACACATGAGTGGCATTATGCTTTTTGGCCTTAAAGCATGAAATGAAATCTTGCAAGCATATTTCAAAGCTCACAAAATGATGTATGGTGTCGGGGGTGGGTTTTGTTTAAGCCATGGATGATCATTCTGAGATGTTCAGTAAGAAAGACTGTGTGTGTCATGTACAAAAATGCCATCTTCTTCACAAGTATGGATACTCTCAGGATCTACTTGGCGTGGTCAAAGAACAGAAAGAGGTATTCAGAGATGTGGGGCAAGCAGTAGAAAGACATAGCTGGAAAATCTCAGCTATGACCTATTCACAGGCTTTGTAGACTAGGATCTAGATGTCAGAATTTTTTTCTAAGCACAGTTCAGGTCATTATGGGGGGGTTGCAGGGGATGGCATGGCTTTCAATCATTCTTCAATTCATTCATTCATTTTGTATTAAGCATAGTTCTAATTCCTGAGGAAACAGTTAGATACATTCTCAGCCCGCAGAAACTGCATGATCAATTAGAGAAGACAGATCTACAATATGTAAATTGCAATACAAACTAATACCAAGGCCTGGAGACTTAGAAGAAAGTCTACTGAGAGGGAATAGTTAAATGTATTGTTCTTCAGTCAAAGAATTCTTTACAGTTTTCAAAATGATTTCACATATGTACTCTTGTTTGATCCTCATAGTAAAACAAGGTTATACAAGTCTACCCTTATCAATTATGAAACAGATGCCCCGGGAAACTGAATGACCGAGCCAAAGACCACACCTCAAGGATGACAGTGAGTTTAAATCTTGAGCCCAAACTCTGATAGTAGCAGCTGTTTCCAATTGTATGCTGAGAATAATTAAAAGTTATCATGGAAATTCAGTAGCAAAGAATTTTGTGATTTAAGATATCTAATATAGTCTACAATAGAATGATGGCATTTATTGTTTGAGTTCAAAGTTCTCCTAGAGGAAAAGATTTACAAAATGCTAACTGAATTAGTAATGATAAAAGTGTTTTTCATAGAGTTTTTGTAAAGATTAAAACAAAAACAAACATTCTGGGGGAATTCTGGAAATTGTGGAAGCCCAAAGAGCCCCAGCCACCTTCCCAAGACAACTCCAAGGTGTTGCTTATCTTGAGGCTGGAGTTGGAGAAGTTAGAAGTTGGGTATTATTTGTTGGGAGTGAACAAGGTCCAGGATTCAAACAAACAGATCTGTGTGGAACTCTTTCACCTCTCTCTGCAGGAGCATCTGGGCCCTAATGGAAAAGAGGCCCAGAGGAATGAGCAATAGTTCCCAAAAGAGCACTTGTCCTGAGATATCTAAAGACTCCAGAGAGGAAGGACAGAGCAGGATGACATTGAGATCCTTGGAGCAGTTCTAGTGTTAGTGGCCCTTCAGAGCAACTGGATAGATTAACAAATAGTTTGAATTCTCTATACCCATAAAACTAGGAGAATACAGAGCTTTATAGCTGATGAGAAAGGAAACAGGGAGTTATGTTCAGATGCCTTGAGAGGAGACTGATAGGATGCCCACTAATATAGCTACTAGAGTCCACTGCACAGCCCCCACAGGGATACAGACATTACTGGGCTTAGCAAGCATCATCAGTGTGATTGACAGCATCACCTTACCTGAGCCTCAGTGAGTTACACAAAGAAAAATGACCCAGCTAGACAGGCAAGACAGAGAAGAAGAATATAGAGACAATCCAGAGTGAGAAATCCCTGGGAAAACATAACTCTTGGAATAGATACATAGCAATTGATTAAGAGGTAAAACTGTTAAAAAATGAAATTCAATCAAAGCACTCATAACACTTTCTGAACCTACAAAGCATGATTTTTTAACTTTATCATAAAAACTGTAGTTGATGACTTGAGAAAATTGATTAATGTCATTTCAAGATAATAATGACAAATCAACATTTATATAAAATAATAAAGAGAGAGAGACAATGCACGGGCACAAATGTTGAAGGAAAAAACCCTCATCAGAGTGTTAGTGGTGGTTTTCTAATGATAATCTGAAAAGGAAATTTGTCTTTCAAGTTTTTGTATACTATAGAAATGGATCAACTAACACATTTAACCAGAAATTCTGTACAATAAAAATTTCTAATTTTAGTGAATGAAAACACCAACATTATTAGCACTGCAACTACTGTAGTCCTCACAACAGAAGACATAAAAAGATAAGTGGTAGGCTGGGCGTGGTGGCGCACGCTTGTAATCCCAGTACTTTGGAAGGCGGAGACCGGAGGACCCGGGTTCGCGGACAGCCTCAGCTCGCTCTCTCTCTCCCTCTCCCTGTCTCTCTCTCTCTCTCTTTCTCTCTCTCCTTAGTGAGGCCCTCCGTAACTTCGTGAGACCCGGTTTCAAAATAAAGTATAAAAAATAGGGCCGGGGGCGTAGCGCGGAGGTAGAACGCCCCTGCGTTCAATCCCCGGTACCGCAAAAAAAAAAAAAAAAAAAAGATAAGTGGTAAGCTAGCTTAGCTGCTGGTGACTTTAAAAGGACTCAGCTATGACACTAATCTTTTAATCAAAAGGATTAGATCATATACCACACACTGATGAGCAGCTGAGCGTAGAGGCTGAAGGAGCAATATATAAGGCAGTAGCATGGATGGGATTCCCACTTTATCCTGAACCACTTGTCTCAACCCTAACTGCAAAATACTGAGCACGAATGTGTTTCCACAGATTCACGTAAGTACCGTGCACATATTTTTCAGTCATATTAAATGAGAAACCACCATGTGTTGGTTCCTAAATTTGTTGAGTATCAAAAACAAGTCATTTGGGATATGGAAGGAAATACACCAAGTAATATGTGCAGCTATGCATGTATCACTTTGAACCTCACAATGAATCTTTACAATGTGCGTGTATGCATGTATCACTTGAATTTCACTTTGAATCTTTACAGTGTACCATAAAAATTGAAATAAGCCATTGCATGGATTATTAATGGATTTAAACATTATTTCACATAACCAATCATAAATTAGCAGTGTTCTCATGATGCACTGCTCATGTACAGGTTTGTGTATACCAATTCTAGAATAAAGAATCTAAACCATAGTAGAACTTAATGAGGCACTTTATAAGCAACAGAAATCAATTGAAAAAGTGAATTGCCAGTAATTACTGTGACTAATACTAATTAAAAATGTGTCTAAATGGAGACATGACAAGGGCATAAAATTTGAATTCGATTATGCACAAAGCCAAACTTGGGCAATTTAAGAAGATTGCAATTTGCCTCAGGTCAATTGTGGGTGAAGAGCCTGCTAGTCCCCAAGTTGTGTCTTCCTTAAATCAACCACCAGAGATTTCCTGAAATAGAAAGTACCCAGCAAATTACAACACTCATAACAGGAGAGAAAGATGTCATCCAGACAGTTACCAGCAGATATTTCTGCAAAGTACATTACAGAAGAAATGCCCTTCTAAACTTTGATGCAGTCAAGACATATTTATAGTGCCAACATTATTGGAAATAATGAACATAGAAAAATAGTGTTGATGGAGATAGCATTTAAAATCTGAACCAAGATGCTGAAAACTCTTTATATTTAGTATAATGGCTATTTCAGCACAGTGTGGGACATAGAGAATCATATGGATTATTTTTGCCACTATTTATTTTCAACCTAGGAAGATGTTCTACCCTCTTATAAAAGATCTCCAGCTGGCTGTGGGAAGCACCTTCCTTGTAGTTTGGGTGGGGTTGACCTTGCCTTGTGCCTTCAGTGATGGTCATTATTCATGGGCTGGCAGAAAAGAGCACTTCATACATCTGACCACTGTGATTAGATCACCATGGCCCTGTCGGATCATCTCTAAGGCTTGACATGTGGATAATTGAAAAGCAGAGCATGACTCTTGTTCTGGAGTCAAGAGCTTATAAGTACCATCTAAATCTTGAGTTTCTGATCCTCACATTCCTAACTTGGGTTGAGGGAGGGGAGCTCATGAAAGTGAAGTCTATATTGAGGAAAACAGAATCAAGATATGAGAAAGGAAGAGAAAGAGAAAAAGAGTATAGAGAAGAAATGGAGGGAAGAAAGACACATTGGAGGAAAAGAGGAGAGGGAGTGGAGTGCTGGACATCTGAGAACCCTGATTCAGTCATGCCTAAACCCGTTCATTGACTTTCCTGCAGAGAAACTAAAACAGCTCCTTTTAAGAATTGATCTAGTTCGAGGTTCATTTGTTTCATTTGAAACTTAAATGATACAGCATGAGGTGCAACTATTATCCCTGAATTATGCAGCAGAATCTGAATAGCAACAGAAAAACAAAAAACAACCCCATTAGGAAAGAGAAAGTTCATTTGCCCATAGGGCTCTGGTTTCACCAATAATTTACAGGAGGGACTTGAAGTCAACCCTAAAGTACAGAACTACAACTGTATTTTATTCATAGTAGTTAGATAGATCTTATTGTTTGTGCAATTGTGGTTCATATAATTGTATAGAGTGCTGGATAAAACTCTTCAGCCCTTCTCATAAGATTACTATAAGTTTAGATTGCATCTTCAATTTGTTTAGCCAAAAATACAAAAACATATCAAATATAGGGTGGCAACACAGGACAGGAGCATTTGCAGGATTTCTAAGCACGTATGTCTTTAGCCCCTCTAAGGCATCCAGTTGTAGGTTGCATTGTCATTACAACTGGGGTCTTGCAAATGTAATACATTCAATTTTTGCTATCTCGCTACCATCTTATATTCTGGGCTTACTTCATCTTCAGAAAGGATGGACACTGAATGTCTACATATTTTTGTTTCAGAGAATCAGAGAAGGCTTTCATTGTTCTTAAAATTCAGCATCATCAGGCTATGCCCTCCTCTGAACATAGAAATTAGAGTCATTCTCCAAATGTCGCTGATTAATGTCTGAGCCTCCAGATTTTCACTGTTCTGGAAAGCGCATTTACTCCTCGTCCACACTGTGACTCTCATTTAATACCCTTTTAATATGAAGTTTGGTCTGAAGATGAAGAGCACACATTGGTTTTCACAAAATTTTAATTCTAAAATGCAATTTCCATCATGCTAAATCAATCTTTTATTCTTGTGGCTTTATAGTCTCAAATTGAGGGAAGAATTGGAATAGTTATTTTTAAAGATAGAGATCTTAAGTGAACACACATGAAATAATAGTTCCAATGAAGTTTCTAGTTCCCAAAGAACCAGACAACTTCAAAAACTTTATGAAAACTATGGTCTTTAGTGCAATTATTTAGACATTTGGTATGGAAGCTGAGGAAAAAAATTATTAATTCTGCTAGCTTGGAGAGATACTTTATCACAATTGTTAGAATCATTTTCATCATCATTGTAAAATTTATTGAATGTTTACAATCTGATTAAGTAGGTACTCGTACAATGTTCATTTTACAAAGTTTAAAATAAAGTGAGTTGTAAGCAAATTGTTTTAGATTCTGGCACTCTTTGCCACTGCTACCAACACCTAGAAAAACTGGATGAGAATATAGGATTTGCCAGGTTGCTTTGACACATTGGCTGTCAAGAAAAAAACACCTAAATATTTTGTTCTCACAATGGCAGGGGAATGGGAGAGAAAAACTTGAACCCTCATAAATATCAGTGTAGGCAGTTAGCTACAAATGAGCAGGAACAAGAAAAATGATACTGGCTATAAAAAGTCCCCTGGTGGCAACTGACCAGGAGGACCCATCAGGCACCCAGGCAATCATGTAAGGAGACAACCATATAAGGACATAAATCCACCTTGCCTTGTGTAGGTCGGGCTATGAAAAAGATCCTTCTAGGAAGGTGGGCAGGCTACTCAAAACCACCAGTGAGATGGGATAAAATAAATAAATAAAAGTACAAGGATTGAAAAGTAAGAAAGGAAATGCTCATATATCATTAGAACCTTTAAGAGAATGTACAGTCATTTTAAGACTTATTATTAATTGAGTTCAGCAAAGACTAGAATATGGTTTGCATTTCTATTTACTAGAACAAATAGAAAAGTAATTTTGGAAATTAAACTATTTAGAAAGAATTTCATGTACCTGATTTTCATGGAGAAATATATAACTTTTTGAAATTTAATAAATAGGAAGACCTTTACCATATTTATGTGTAACAGAACTAAATATTATAAAGATGACAATGCTCTCTAAGTTAATCTATACATTAAGTTCAGCTACAAAGAATTTTTCAACAAGATTTTTATGGTTTTTTAAATAGACAAAGAACAAATAGAGTATTTTTTAAGAACAATGTGAGAAAGCATTTTAAAAACTATAGAAATCAATAAAAACATCAATGTGAGCCGGGTGTGGTGGTGCACGCTTGTAATCCCAGTACTTGGGAGGCTAAGACCAGAGGATCCGGGTTCACGGCCAGCCTCAGCTACTTAGTGAGGCCCTCTACAACTTAGTGAGACCCTGTTTCAAAATAAAGAATAAAAAATAGGGCTCGGGGTGTAGCCCAGAGGTAGAATGCCCCTGGGTTCAATCCCCGGTACCGCCAAAAAAAAAAAAAAATCAGTGTGGCACAACAGGAAGCTCCAAAATAAAAAAAATGCATACATGAAAATTGGTTTATAACAAATATAGCATTTCATATCAATAAGAATAATTAATAATATGTATTAGAATAATTAGAAACAAGTTTGGTCACTTCCTATTTAGTGCACAGAAATCAATTCCAGATGGATCGAAAACATGGATGTATAAAACAAACTTAAAAACTTATAAAGACAAATATAGGGAAATATTTTTATGTCCTTGAGTTAGAGAACAACTTTCAAATCAAGATTTAAATATAGCCAACCATGGTGGCACATGCTTGTAATCCCAATACTTGGAAGGCTGAGACAAAAGGGATCACAGGTTTGAGGCCAGCCTCAGCAACTTTGCGAGGTCCTCAGCAACTTAGCAAGATGTTGCTTCAAAATAAAATAGGGCTGGGGGTATAGCTCAGAGGTTCAATCCCCAGAACCACAGGAAAAAAATACACGCACACACACACACACACACACACACACACATACATACATATGCATATACATATATACATATATATGTATATGTCAATAACAACAAATCTATGTGGTGGATCATATTTTCCAAAGATGGCAACAGTATTCTCCATTCTGCATGCTCTTGTTATAGCACAACCTCAATACTTCTCCCATTAAGAGATAAGATCTATGTCCCCTGTCTTTGCAAATGGATCAGCTTTGGAGACTTTGGCCAAAGAATATGGCAGAATTGGCACTTTAAAATTCCAAAGCTATATCATGTGAAGCAATGCAGCTTCCACTTTGCTTGCTGAAATACACTGGAGTCTTGACCTGCCAAGAAAGCAGTCCAACTCCCTCAGTGCCGCCATGCTGTGATGAAACCCATATACTCCCCTAGAGAGGCATCATGGAGGGAAAATGAAAAGAGAGAAAGGCCCAGCCAGCTTCTTTCTGTTCCAGTCCCTAGTATCCCACTGCAACCACGGGAGAGACTGAGCCAGAAGCACTCAGAAGAGTTTTTCCAAAATCCTAACCCATAGAAATCATGGCAGATGATAAAATAACCATTATTGTTTTAAGCTACTAAGTTACAGGATACTCTTCACATAGCTCCAGAAACCAGAACAATGTGGCTTTACAAAATTGAAAAACTTCTCTTCATCAAAAAATGCCACAAAGAATGGAAAGATAACTTAATGGATTACAAGATGGATAGTAATCATATAACCACCAACACCTTCTTAAATCAACAAACAGGCAAGCAAGCAAAGAGAGAAATAGGCAAATAACATAGCTGTCAATTCTAGTGGCCAGTATTTCATGAATGGTAAATACTATGGGAAAAGATGCCCAATTTCACAGCAAATGGAAAATAGGCAGATATAAGTGGAATACAGCAAATAGGAAAATGTAAGTGAAAATCAAAATGATACCACTTCAGTCCATCATATCACAAATATTTTAAAGTCCAACAATAACAAAGATTGGTAGAATGTGGAGACTGGGGGACTTTCCTGCACTGCTGGTGGGCGGATAAATTGAGGTGATCAGTTTAGAGAATTAAAGTTGCAGACGCATGCTCTATGACTCAGAAGTCCCACTCCTACGTAGAAATCCTAGAGAATTTCACCCACTTGTACTGCAGGGAATATGTTTGAAAATATTCACAGCAATATTTTCCAAACAACAATGAAAACCCCTCATGATCCTAATATCCAACACAGAAAAATCAGTAATAAATTGAAACATAGTCACAAAAAGAATTGGCAGGTAACAAAGAAAATGGATAAACAGGTGTTATCAATAGAGAATCAATACTGGTGAGTCTCACAGATATGCTGAACAAAAGATGCAACTTGAATATATATGAAACTCTACATATGAGATTTAAAATGACCCAAAGCAGCATGATATATTGCTTTCAGATATGCATGCATATGTATAAATAAATGTATGAGAAAGAAACACCGAATTCAAGATAAAGGTTATTTCTGAGTAGCAGAGAGGTAAGGTGATCAGGGAGTTCTATGGCAGGGGATTTGGGTTGTCTATCTTTTATTTTTAAGTTGAGTAGTAGATGTATTGATATTTGTTATATTTTTGTTTAAGATTTTGTATGTCTTCAAATTATATAATAAGCTTGATAGCTTGAAGGACATAAGCAAGGCATGACACAGAAGCAAAAAGGTTAACACTGAAAATGACACTTCAGGAGCAGCAGCACATCTGCCTGGAGGCTTCCAGTCATCTGCAGAGACCTGGACTTAGGCCACTAAGAAATGCACAGGGGGAGAGGAGACCGGAAGTCAGTAGATGCAACAGAGGAGATGGCAGCTGCCTGGATTCTTGCTGTGGACCCTCCAGGCTGACAGCCTCTGGCAACACTCTCAACAAAACCTGTTCTCATTCTTTGGAGAGTAAAACCTCAGTCAAATTTCAGCCTACCTGGCTCCAATCATCTCTAGGTGAAAGTCTCACCCAGAAGATTCTAGAAAGGTGACCATGTTTCTATGTGATTCCTATACAAAGAATTCAAAAAAGCCACGAAATACTTTTAATATGATCTCTCACTTTTATTTCTCATAGGAAAGGAAAAATAATTATAACAAGTCCTGACATCCAGGAACTGGTCTGAGACTTGCAACTAGGTCAGTGATGTTGAAGCTGGTCTATAACTTATAGTTGGCCATGTTATTCTCCTGTTTGACATAATCTCACAGAACACCAGTATCATATGTGCTGACTCAGAGTCCACCATAAACGGGGGAAAAAACAAGGCCCCTTCATAACTTTGTCTAAGCACAAACACAAGCTCACTGCAACCCATGAAATATCCCACATATCCCTCTTCTGGCTAATATGAGTTACTGCTGCCTCTTTACCAATTATAGTCCTATTTGTACTTGTCTACCCTACTGTAGATAAGACCGAGATGCCTACTCATAGAATTATTCTGAGGCTTGATTCAATATAAAGTAAGCTTTCACTTCCTTAGACCCATGTACAATCACCCAGTCAAAGCCCAAACCTCATGCTAGGTTCTTCCTTACCCCCTCTTATTGAGAATCCCCATATTTCCCTTCTGAGAAGAATAAAAAAAAATCTTGTTCAACTACAGATGAGGTCCTGATGATATTTGGTTGGAAGGTATTGCCACTTGCTGTGCCTGTATATAAGAGAAGCCAATTACAAATGACCTGTTAAAATGAAATCAAATTTCTCAAGTCCTTTAAATATTTGCATTACTTCCACTTGTGGTATGGAAAAGTTCGCAGGACACTGAAATACTGAAAGCTGTTCCACATTATTACTGTAAGTAATAAATTCTAATTTGACTCAATTTTCTTCTCTTTGATCAAGACCTCAAACATATAATTGCTTCTATTTTATTTTTCATCTGAGCAGAATATAAGAATGAGGGTTTTTTTTAGTGGTATGGGTATAATTATGTGACTTGTACAAAGTCACACAGCTAGGAAGTAGCATACAAACTGACATTCAAACCCAACACCATTTAAATCTAGAGCCCACACTTTGTCGTTATGCAGTGTGTGTGTGTGTGTGTGTGTGTGTGTGTGTGTGTGTGTGTGTGTTGCTGGGGATCGAACCCAGGGGCATTCTACCTCTGAGCCACACCCCCAATCCTATTTTACTTTTTATTTTGAAACGGGGTCTCACTAAGTTGCAGAGTCTATCCTCAAACCTGCAATCCTTCTGTCTCGGCCTCCCAAGTACTGGGATTACAGGAGTGCACCACCATGCCTGACTAGCTATGCCATCTTAAGGATGATTAGCGGTTGCAATGCAGAGAGAGAGAAGGGACAGCACCACTAGAAAGCAGCATGTCTGGCAACATGAAAGAGGGGTACCATCTCTGGATTCATGATGTGGGGAGGGTTTCAGTGTGGCCCAAAAGTAAGACAGGAAAGGGAGATGTTGAGAGTGATGGTGTGTGCAAGAGCAATGGTTTGGGAAGGTTCTACAGGATAATGTGCTAGGTAATAACTTTGGGCTTTATTGTGAAGTCAACAGAGGTTTTCAGCCATCAGTGGAAGAAAGGGCATGAGACAATCAGTGCCATATTTTAAAATGATCACTGTGGACAGATTGGGAAGTCCAAGATCAAGTAGACTAGGTCAAGTGAGAGCCTTCTTGCTGGTGGAGACACTCTGCAGAGTTCCAAGATGCTGCAGGGTATCACATGGTGACACAGAGCAAGCTAGCCAGAAAGAGCTCACTTTTATTACAAAGCTAATTACAAAGCTACTTCCTCAGTAATAATGGATTAACCCAATCACTTTCCAAAGATCCACTTCTTTTATTTGTTGGGACTGGAGATTGAACCCATGATGATTCTACCTCTGAGCTACAACCCCAGCCCTTTTTATTTTGAAATAGGGACTTGCTAGGTTGCTGAGGGCCTCGCTAAATTGCTGAGGCTGACTTCAAACCTGCAATCCTCCTGTCTCAGCCTACCAAATACTGGGATTACAGGTGTGGACTACCACGCCCAGTGATCCCACCTCTTAATATCTCACAATGGGGATTAAATTTCAACATACATTTTGGTGGGGGCGTTCAAACTTTAGCAAGAGGGGACTGACTGGATAGCCTATAAAAAGTGCATTTTGTGAAACATGTCTTGAAATTATCACCACAGGTAGGAACTTTTTTTGTTTGTCTCTTCACATATAGGTGAAACAGCTTTGTTATTATCTCAACGCCCATGGGTTTTAAACAACCATAGTAAGCTTTTCATAGCTCAGGGAGTATTAATGCAGCTCAGCTAAATTATGACTTCTAATTAGGGCTTAATTAGAAATAGAGAACAGCTTGGTTAGAACATAGCTTCCTGTGGCTACTTACAAAGCTTCATCTGCATCTTTGTTAAAGGCTTTTGAAACCCTTGACATGCTATTAAGGAAGACAGTGATTTTGTATATATTCTTCAAAACCTATGGGTCCTGTAAATCACCACCAGAAATACTATAGAGAAATATCACAGGAGAATCCCTGAATTTGTATTTATGCATCTCTTCCCAAACTCTGTTTAAACACTATACACAAAAGACCAAGGTGATGAGTAACAGATTAATCCACCATGTCAACACTGATCAGACAGTAGGGACTGAATAGAATGAAGATATGTCTGTGTTCATCAGGAAAGAGAATAGGGAAAATTTTTGATAGATTATCTACAAGAGGGGTGAATAGTGGCATATGCCTCTCAGGTAGTGACTGAATACTTTGAAGCAGTCTCTCCAACCAAAAAATATAATCATAACAGGGGTTGTGACATAGCCACATAACTAGTTTGTTTATTTATGTGGCCCAATATAATATCTTAAAATAATCACTCTGTACTTCCTTCCCTATGATTCATATTCTAGTGTGTCAGTAACAACCAAATTGTCTTTAGGAGAATTAAATTTCTTATAAGAGGAAAAGCAAGAGGAATAGTAAATGTTAAGTAAGTTTTGTTAACTTCTAAAATAGGTTTCTAAAGCTAAAAACAGAAGCAATATTTCTAAAAGTGAAAAGAATGGGCTTTGTTGAAAGAAGAAAAGGCTCTTGAAACTCAAAGAGAAAACTCTGAAAGAAGTAGGGCATAACAATAGATTGAAAAGACAAGGGAAGATATGGACTGCCCTCATTGGAGGTGACCTTGGCTTGGAGAGATGGGGTCAGATGAGGAGAGTGGGGAGGAAATCGATAGGACCATAAAGACAGTGGTCTTATGGAGAGGAACAGATTTGGTAACCTGTTGGCTTAGAAAGAAATATATTAAGTAACACGTGCATAAAACATAGTCATCAAGAAATTTATGCTTAATTTTGTTATTTAACGTGCTCAAAAATATTCTGCATGCTATGCTAATTCAACTAGTATACAAAGTGAATTTTAGAGGAATATGGCAGTCACCATGATATATGAAGACCCAGAAAAGATAAGGCTGAAAGGTGTGCCCTGGATTCAGCCATAAGAGCCACCTAAGCAACCGGATCCACTGAAATTTGGTCAGGTGGCTCAGAGGTCCAGAGCACCCTGCCAGCTTGCCCCCTTACATGGTACATCCTCCTCAGCCTGATGACATTAGAATAAGCGTCAGGGGGAATGGGCATCTAAATAAAGGAAAGAGAATGAAATCTGTCTCAGTCAACATTCTAACTGCCATAATTCAAAACAACTGACCACATAATTTAGCGGAAGGAAGATGTATTTGTTCACAGCTTTTGGAGATTTAGAGGTTCAGTCCATGTAAGTCCAGGTCTGCAGTGCTCAGGGCATGGGCAGTAGGAAGCAGAGAGGCTCCATTCTCACATCACAGAAACTGGAAACAGAGAGAGAGCAAGAGAAGAAGAGACCTTATATAAACCCCAAGGCCACACCTCCAGGGACCCCTCCTTAGCACCAAGCCCCACTTCCAACATTGCTCCTTGTTTTAATTAGGGCTGGATTACAAAATCCTAAGGAAAGAGACTAGCTAGTCACTGAAAGGGGAGCCTTAAGACTCAGGGCTGAGGTCATCTTGAACACATAGCTGCCTATCATTATTCCCACTGGCATGATCACAAAGATAAGTAAATATGTAATTATGAATTCATGTTACATGCCCTGTCTGACATTGGCCTTATACTGCCTGGAAAGAAATCCCAGAGTTGAGGTCATAAATTATAATTACCATCTATCATCACCATCAATTTGTCTTTTAAAAGGAATGTTTAAACACACACCAAAAAGAAAGAAAAAAGGTAAGGTAATCTTTAAATTAGTATAGCTTTATGAAAAACTCACTATGTATAGTAGACTTATTTTCTGCCTTTTGCCTCCCATTAGTAAGAAGGTGGTCTTGGGTTATGTGCAGAGGTATTGAGGGGAATGCTCTCAAGAGATACAGCAGTGGTGAAGTAAGGCAGGCAAGACTACAGGTGAAACTAACCTGCAATGTTATTACAATGGAAACTCATTTAGTCCTTCAGGGAGCTGTGGTTCTACAATGAGTGCCTCTGTATTATCCAAAATCCAGGCATGAGACTGGCTGAACGTATGTGTCCTGCCTCAATCAGTCGCTGAGGACACGCCACCTCCTAGAGCAGGTATGACCTCAGGTGAGGTAGTTCCCTGCAGCTGCAGGGAATTTTTGCAAAGGGTACAGCCAAGTGAACTATTGAACACCAGTATTCCAATACTGGGAAGTGAGTATGTCAAGGATCCAGCAAAAACCTCAATATATATAGCAAGCTTTGGTTCTGTGAATCACCATCTATCTTAAGCATTAACATTAGAAACTACTGTCTAGACAATTCTTCACTTCTCCCCTTTGCAAAGACTCAATGAATGCAGGCTATGTCTCCCACCAGCCTACCAGCTTTCCCTGAATTACAATACTCCCACCAAGAGACATTTCTTTCTCTTTTTTTGTTATTTTTATTGGTGCATTGTAATTGTACATGATAGTAGGCTGCATAGTAATACATTTATATATGCACATAACACTATCTCATCTCTTTGCTTCTCCATACCAAGAGCCATTTTTATATGGAGGAGTGTAGAATTCTTGTTGTTTGTGGGGTGATATAAGTATGTGAACTCTTATTTCACTATTTTGCTGACATTCACTAAACTTCTGTTCTAAATCAGATGTGTTTCAAATTTTATCAAATGACTTTTGATATATATCAGGACAATTATTTTCTTTTGGACCTATTGATAATATAAATTATATGTAATGTTTATTTCTAATATTGAATCTCTAAATTATTGAAATGCATCCCTCCATGACACTTAATGTTTGAATCAGTTCCATCTATCTGCTCTCATTTTTTAAAAAAATACCAGTTATACATACATTGGGACTTCTTTCTTTTATATCTATTGTTACATATTTATTCCTTTTTAGTTTGTTTTTTTAGTGTGATTTTCCCAAGCCATCCACCCTCTTTGCAAGTTTTACTATTTTTTTACTTTGTGTTCCTTTCATTCTATAATGTTTTGTTTCACTTCTGTTTCTTCCCTGCACTTCTCCAACTTGCTTTTCAGATTCTCTTGTTATCAGATAATCTTTTCCCTGTGCTTTTCTTAATTTTAGAAATATCAAATTGTCTATAATTTCTATGAAAATATGGGGAACTATTGAACTGAACTCTTTCTCTACTTCTTGGGAAATTCACTTAACATTGTGTATTGTTCATTTCTCTCTTTTTTTTAAAGATTGTTACTCATCTATCAGATTCAAAATGAAGAACAGTATTCTTAAAATTTTATGTTGCTTCTGCATCCATTTTGAATTTAGGTTTAACTTTCTCAATACCAGAAGCAAAGCTTGGTCATCCTGGACACAGTATCCAGTTCTCTGTGGAAACTGATAGCTGCCTTACACAACCACCTGATCCAGATAGCCACCTTATACAGCCACCTCCTGGTGACTATTTCCCTATGGGACATATAGGTACAACCTACTTGACTCATCCCACTGACCGCACACTCATTGACCACACAAATATGCCACAGTGGCCACTCTCAGCCACAGCCTGGCCCTATGGAATTCATGCCTTCTTGTTCTATCTGCCCATTAGAACTTCTTTGACAAACTTGTTTGGATTATGCCCTGGATTCCAAAAAAGTCTTGAGACCATAGATCCTCTACCCCCTCACTCACCAGCTGAGTACATTGTTGTTCCAAGACTTCCTGTCAGCTCTCATTGGCACCCATCTTCTCTCATGATCTCTCCTATCTGCTTCTGATAGTTCATGTGTCTTTGCTGTGTTGCCTCCTGCCTCACCTGACCAATACACCCAGACTTGACTTCCCTTCCATTTTCTGAGAAAGTGACTGTCTTCACAGGAATAAACTGGAAACAGGTCAGATAAGAGTCACCTGTGAACACACCTGTCAAACCAACCAAGTTTCCTGTGAGAGAGATACCTGGTCATGGGTTGAGCAGTTAGGCATTAAGCCATCCAATAGGATGAAGTAAAGGCATGTTGTAAATATCCATGTTTAAAACCCCTGGATCCTCATCAGGGCAACACCAGAGTTTATAGCAATTCCCCAGAGAGACCTTAAGACCAAATTAAAGAGAAATACAAGAGTATTCTGTGGAAGGAATGAGTGTGTGATGACCATCTTTAGCTTCCCCTTCCTCTTAACTCATTTGCCCTCTCACTAAATCTTTTAGTGCCCCAGGGATAAATACAGTTGAATAGGGAGGTGGGGGGTAGCTGGAAGATTACAGTTAAAAACTTAGGCTCTGAAACCACCTGCTATATTCAAATCCCAATACTGCCAACTGCTAGTTCTTTGACCTTGAGGTAGCTATTTTTAACTCTGTGTCTTTTTTTTTTCATCTGTAAAAATGGGTATAGAAATAACTTCTTTATAG
>PVJS01005141.1:18597-33824 GCA_004027185.1 Glis glis
CTCTCTCTCTCTCTCTCTCTCTCCCCCTGTTTCTCTCTCTCTCTCTCTCTCTCTCTCTCTCTCTCTCTCTTTACTTAGTGAGGCCTTCCACAACTTCGTGAGACCCGGTTTCAAATAAAGTATAAAAAATAGGGCCGGGGGTGTAGCGCAGAGGTAGAACGCCCCTGGGTTCAATCCCCGGTACCGCAAAAAAAAAAAAAATTAAATTGGGTTAAGATTTAACCTAGAATAGTTCCTGCCACATACCAATTGTTCAATAATGGTTAACACTATTATTATTAATTGCTGCTCTGTGAGCTTTCAGTTGCAATATGCAACAGCTTCCTTTCTTGGGTCATGTCAGAGGCCAGTTGTGGTTGCAGGGGAGGTTTCAGCAGTGAGATCCCCAGAGGGAAGAAAGCATGTGGAGACACCATTAGGAGAACAACAACAGCAGCTTCGTTTTACAGACCTGTTCCTTATATAGGGTTCTGGGCAAAATGGCGTACGCCCACGCCAGCATGTTCATGCGTGGGCATGTTGCACTTTGCCCAGTTTTGTTTATATAACTAAGTGCACATCTGCGGCTGTACAGGATGAGCAAGGTCATGTCCTTACCACTGGCCTGTATTTCCTTTGGGCCCCACACTACACCCCCTACATAGTAGTGGTGTGTGACTTGACCCAGAGAGCATTGCATTGGGCCCAAAGTCCACAACAGCAAGAGAGAGTGCAACAGGTGACTATTAGTCCTCCAGCCATACAGGTGAGGATAATCAATACCTATCTCCAGGAGGAGCCCAGTGACTTCCACCACGTTGTAAGTGGGTCCTCCTGTAAGACCTGAATATCCCATGCCACAAGATAAGCAAAACCCAAGCCCATAGTCATATCTACAGCCGTCAGGATGTATTGGAATCCTTGGACTGTTGGCAGTGATCCAATATAGTCAGTCTGCCATTTCCGTGAAGGTTAAGTATCTTGGGGAATTTTTCCCAGGGTTTTAATTTGTCCCTACCTTGCTGTGGGTGGTGTTCTGCACACCAAGGTCACTGCTGTACAGCATCTTGTGCTTGGGCGTGAGTAAGAGGCAATCTCCACTGCTAGGCAACAAGCCCCATGGTGCTGGCACCTACATGTTCTAGAATTTTATGTAACCACAGTGCTACTGACAAGGGCTCCTGGGGTAGTCAGAGAGTCCAAACTTGTACTAAAGCATTAGCAGCATCTACTGGGGACCCGTAAAGGCCTATGCCCCAGAACATGATGTATAGTAGCTCCTTCCTAGAGGCCCTGTTTTTGTAGGTCCTCCCATATATTCTTGCCCCACAACAGGTGGTGCCCAATCAACTAGTTTTCTGCTGCCCATCAAGGCAGCCAGAAGATTAACCCCTGGTAGATTGCCTAGCTGCCTATACAGATATGCAATGGCTCAGTCTCCTTCATGAGAACTAACCAGACCGCCAGGAGCTCAGCCCATTGGCTAGAGCATCTGGCACCATTCTCATACCAAAAAGATTTTGTGGGGTCTGTAAAGCCACAGTCACCCATGTGGGCAGCTGCTATTAGTATATCATAGGTATTGGGGCTTTCCGTTTTTCATAGGGACTTGGAACATCTCCCACTTTTGTGGGGCTTTTCCTCCCTCATAGGGACTTGGGCATCTCCCACTTATGTGGGGCTTTTTTTCCTCATAGGGACCTGGGGCATCTCCCACTTTGTGCGTTCCGAGGGAGCTGTCGCTCAGAAATGTATTGACCCCAGCAGAGTATGTAGCTGTTTAGACAAAGGGCTACTAGAAAACTGTGCTTGTTGCTCTAAATATATGCCCCACTTGGTCAGAGTGGGTGTTTGTGCTACCCCTGTCTGGGGGGAACAAGTTTAAGACCGTAACCAGCCTTTAATAGGGTAGGTGGTCTTCATCATCACTGACCCAGTACCTGATATAGGTTCACAAGCTAAGAGGGCAGCATATAGAGCCACTGTTTTTTAATAAGAGGGTAGCACAACTTTGCCTGTTTTTATAGCTGTGACTAAAACCTATTTGGGGTATAAACATTTCCCCAAACCCCAAAGACTCAGATACATCTGTAACTGTTTGACCATTCCTGGTTGAGGATAGGATCTTATGTTGTCTATCACTGTTTCAGGTACCATCTTTGTCTTACCCAACCAGACAACTCCTAAGAATTTTACCTAACACCTAGGTCCCTGGACCTTTACCTTGTTGACAAGCTGGAGAGTGGCTTGGAGGCTGCATGCAGCTGCTTTTAACTGCAAGATAATCCAAGGTTAGCATATCATCAATATAATGGAACAATCATACAGCCTCAGGCTTCTGCCAGGGGGCTAAATCCTGTGCTACGAGATTGTGACACAGGTGGGACTATGCAGATATCCCTAGGGCAATACCAAAAAGGTCCATTGCCACCCTTCTCAAGTAAAAGCATATTGTTTTTGGCTTTTCAGGGTAATGTCAATGGAGAAAAAGACAATTGCCAAGTCTTCAACTCAATGGAACTGTCCCAGTTCATGTGTCAGGTGATCCATCAATTCTGAAATGTTAGATACCACTGCATGAAAGGGAAGTATCACTTTATTTAGCTCCCACTAATCTGCTCTCATACACCAGGAACAATCAGGTTTTTGTACTGGCCACATGAGAGAGTTGAATGGGTTGTGAGTCGGGAGGATTGCACTTGCCTCTTCTAGCTTCAGTATCATTTGTCCAATATCTTCATACCCTCCTGGTAATTTGTACTGCCATACATTCACAATCCTCATGGCTTGGGGGAGTTGTAAGGGAGCATAATGGGTATGTCCTCTAGTGACGGTCTTTACCACAAGCACCCATAGCCAGAATTCTCTGATAGTTGTCTATACAGTCAATCCCTGCAATACATCCATCTCCAGGATGTATTCAGCTTTGATTTGAACTAAGCTGCCACCACAGTGCCAAAAGTACTGAATTGAGCTGAGGTTCTATCTTCTCCTCATAGGCCAGTAGTGTCTAGGATCTGTTGCTGCTGCTGCTCCACCATGTCCAGGAGCTGCTGGGTGCACTCATGCTGGGCTGCTGCGGGGTGGCCTCCCACTGAGCCTTAGTCCCACCTTCCTGCTGTCCAGGCTGGCAGCATCCCAATCTCCTTCAAACCTCCTGGGGGTTGCCGTCCCTTTAAGCTGTCTGGCATGGAGGTGGGACTGGGCATCCTGGACTGGAAGCTGGTTAGGTGTGTCACTTCTTCCCAGAAGTGGGCCTGTGTGGATGTCTCCAGCATGACCATGCACAAGGCTGAGGGCCACAGTGGCTGCTGGCATGGGGTTAGGAAGGCGCCAACGGTCTCCACTCACATTGACTGCCTCCTCCACCTGCTGAGCCCCCACTCTGGCAGCGCCAGGAGCCCAGTTGTTGTGGCTCCAGCATTTTTAAAGTCATCCGGACTTCTTCCAGCTGGGGATGTACATCGTTCCAATCTTTCAGGGGGTCCACACAGTCAGACTGTTACCAGGAACCACAGGAAGGCTGGGACCACATCTCCTCCACCCTGGGTTGTTCCTTCCAGGACTGCTGCTCCAGTGGAGTACAGGGTGGATACTTACTGAATCCTGCTAACTATGCCAAGTGTCAGAGGCCAGTGGTGGTTGCAGGGGAGGTTTCAGCAGTGAGGTCCCCAAAGAGAAGAAAGCCCACAGAGTCACCATTAGGAAAACAACAGCAGCAGCTTTATTTTACAGACCTGTTCTTTATATAGGCTTCTGGGCAAAATGGCATACATCCTTTCCAGCATGGATGTACATGGATATGTTGTGTTTTGCCCAGTTATGTTTATACAACTAAGTGCACATCTACGGCTGTGTGGGATGAGCAGGGTCATGTCCTTACCGCCGGTCTGTACTTCCTTTGGGCCCCACAGTCATTCTACTTTACTCCAGGCACCCACATCAATCAGGATGATTGCTAGAGACCACAGAAATGACATCAGGTGTACCCTTTCATTGCACTTCTTTGGTTTTCTAGATTTTTAAACTAAGTCTGTGTAGAGATATCCTGTATCTTCTAAGAGTGCTCCATTCCTCTAGCTACAGTCAAAGGGTCAGTTGTTCCTCCTCTAAGGAGCGCAGAACACTGTATCTTGCCGAAGGTCAAGAACACCTCTTAGCTTTCAGCAAGCACTCTCTTTTAGATATTGCATATTTGGCCAGCATGCTTCAAAGTTTGAGACTATATTAGACATTGTTTCTTGGGTTATTGTAGATAGTGGATTATCTCCTTTTGCCTTTTTCAGTGTTTCTGATGGGATAATAAATATGCCTTAACTTAAACATTTCTAATTAGAAAACTGGAATAATCTTAGTAGCATAAGAATAACCATAAAGAACACACCTATAAAATGGTCCAGACTGAAGCCTGATCAATGGTGAGTGCTTGATAAAGTATAAAATCCAGTATGTTCATTAGATTATATTTCCTGTTTTTTCACTTTTTCTTAGTTAATATTTCAAAAATAATCTATTTCACTGAGTCTTTGCATTTTATTATTAGCCTATCATTTAATTGATTTAATGATCCTGGTTATGTTCTCTTTCTCATTTCAAATACTATGTATGTGTCATTTGCATTGCCAGAATTTGGCTATTTATTGGCCTTTTCAAAAAGTCTACTAATGGATTTATTTTTCTAATCCCAATTCCTATTTTCTTTAGCTAATTTTTATTTTTTCTAGATTCTTGAATAGAGTTTATTTTTATTTTGTTATTGATAATAAAACTATTTGGGGTTAATCGTTTATCTCTGAATATAGCTTGGTGATACTGTGTTGTTATTTTTGTTTGCATAAACATTATTTTAATGACAAATATTCTATGGTTTCAAAGATTAAGCATATTTAACTATTCTCATTTTTGCTTGTGGGATACTTCCAGTTTTTGGTAGGTATAAATTACAATTATTTTATTTAAAACACTTATTTCTTAATGCAACAGTACATGTTTATAAAGGCTTAAAAATTTCACAAAAGCTAAAAGTACACTTTGCGCTAAGGAATCTACAACATATCTCTTATTCACTGTTTCTCAGCTTCTTATGGAGTTAAGTTAGGCTATTATTATTTTGATCACAATATAATATATTTCATTAATTGCCAAAGAAAAATATCACCATCTGCTTAGCATCAATGACCTGTGACACTCATTGTAGTAGATGACAGACATAGTTAAACATGTGCTAATGTTAGTACTTTTGCTTGTTCATCATCCTGATAGGTCTCAGGTTTCATTTCATTTTATTTTTGCAAATGTGCTAATTTTACTCATAGGTTATTGAAAAGTATACTTAAAATCTCATACCATTATATAGGCAAAGAATTCAACTGTGTCCTCCTTATGGAAAAGATAGTCAAACAAATACAAGAAGGTTCAGACAAAGACAAACTGCTGGCAGTACGAATGTCAATGTGAAGGGTGAGACAAGGAACTATAGATCTTTTGGGATCTGGGATAAGAACTTTACATATGCTTGTCAATAACTAAGCCTGTGACTAATCAATGAACATTATGCAGAAATAACCTAAAACATATGCTCAAACTGCATCTTCTTCCTCTCAACAGGAGCCTGAGGTTCCTTCTGATCTTTTGCAGATTGTTCTATAATAATGACTACTATCAAAAATCAAGCTAAAAAATCATCAAGCTTAGGTCAGGCAGTGTGTTATATCTCAGACATGCACAGTCTCATTTAGTCTTAAGGATAACATTGTAATTACAATTTTATGAATGTGAAAATTGAACTTACAAATAACTACCCCCTGCAAATGCTGAGAAATTCTAAATAAAATAAATAAAAAATATTTTTCTTTTTTTGTGGTACTGGGGATTGAACCCAGGGGTATTCTACCTCCAAGTTACACCCTCAGCCCCATTTTATTTTTATTTTGAAACAGGGTCTCACTAGGTTGATGAGAGTCTCACTACTTACTGAGGCTGTCCTCCAATCTGCAATCTTCCTGTCTCAGCCTCCCAAGTACTGGGATTACAAGCATGCACCACCACACCTAGCCAAAAATATTTTTAAATACATCACTAAGGCAGCTAGATAAAAGCAAAATCCCCAGGCATCAGGAACTAACAAAGTGTCCAGTACACAAGTTGACCCTTCAATTGCCAGGGTTGGCATGGGTCATGTGCAGGGGGTACAGAACCAAGGAGATCTATAAATTCTAGAGACTTGGGTCTTAGAGTAATTAGATCTGTATAAAATAAGGAAATAGAATGTAAACCTCAACATAAACCAAGTCCCTTAAAGTGCTGTGCGCTCAGAAAGTGGGGAGCTAAAGTCTGTCTTCTGTCTTAGGGAGACCGGAATACTCTTTTTCTTTTTTTAGTCTTGTTTTATGAGTGAGTAAAAAGAAATATCACAAGAATTAAATCCCTAAATTTGTATAATCTGAGATTCAGAGTCTAAAATCAGTATTCAGGAGTGATAGGAATCCAAGCTGGTACCACTGAAGCATATGACAGAAGAAAATACATGGTTCTGAGCCAAGGTCCTGTCAAATTCTTACAAGGGGGAAAATGACAAACTAAAATTTCCCAATTGAAAATTATAAAATATACTAGAAAATAATCAGCAGACAGAATATAATTAGTACAGTACCTAAAACAGACAAATAATCTGAATAAGCTTGGAAAATATTTTAAATGCCTAAAGAAGTAAAACAATAAAAACCAAACAGGAAACCACAAAAGTATAGGAAATCTAGAAAAAAAGAACTTCTGGAAATCAAAAAAAAATGATATTTCAAAGTTCAATGGGTTGAAAAAATAACAAAGTTAATATAGTCAATGGGAGAATCAACTAAAGAAGATAGAGCTGAGGAAATAACCCAGGTTGTAGCAATGACTGGTGAAGTGATGGAAATGTAAGAGATGTCAAAAGATATGGTATTCAAAGGAGAAGGTCTAACATCTGTCTACTAGAGGAACTAGGAAATGAGAAGAATACGGGAGAGCAATATTCAAGAGTCAATGGTTGTGAAACTTCTCCATTAATAAAAACACGAAATCTCATATTTCATGAGCACCACAGGTCCTGAGCAAAATAAGTAAAATATCTATATTTATACTTATCAGAGAGAAATAAAGGAATATCAAAAGACATTGGAAATAAAATCTTAAAAAAATAACATCATTTGCAAGAAAGTGGAAGGATCTGGAGAACATTATGTTAAGCGAGATTAGTCAATCACAAAAAAAGAAGGGACATATGTTTTCATTAATATGTGCAACCTAAGGAGTAGTAGGGTCACACAAGGGACTCCGGTTGATAATGGAGAACCCTCAGCGGAACAAGGGAAGTGGTACAAGGAAAGGGGGAGGGCAAGAAAGAAGGGAATTAATGGAATTACTATCATAAATAATATGTACATGTGAAAATATACCAACATCATTCTTGGTACTTCATACGGGTGGAGGGAGGTGGGGGGGCACTAAGAGCTGTGTGCATATATGTTAACATCAAATAGATATTCATTGCAATGTAAGACTCCAATGCACCAAAAAAAGCACGTTAAAAAAAAAGAAGCCAGAAGAGAAAAAGTCAGGTTACTCAGCCAAGGAATAAAGTTCTAGCAGAGTTCTCAATAGCAAAATAGAGAGCAGAAAAGAGATAAGGAAATTGAGGCACAGAAAGATCACATGTGTTTTTTATTTTTATACTTTTATTGGTATATTATAGTCTCACATCATAATGTAGTTCATAGTATAGTGACATACATGCACACAGCACTTAATGAGCTTTCTCCTAGCTCCCTCTCTACTCCCCACCCCTTCCCCATACAGGATATTGAGATTGACCTTGGTATTCTCACATATGTGCATAACATCAATGGAAATGTCTTCAGTAATTATCCATTTCCCCCTCCCTCCCCTAGACCGCCTTCCTCACTCCACTGTGGTTCTCCTCCATTATGTAAAGTCCCTCTTGTATCCTGATTACTCCCTAGCTTCTGAATATGAGAGAAAACATATGACCCTTCACTTTCTGTGACTGGTTAATCTCACTCAACATAATGTTCTCCAGGTATATCCATTTTCCTGCAAATGACATAAGTTTGTTCTTCTTTATTGCTGAGTAGAATTCCATTATGTGTATAGCCCATAATTTTGTAATTCATTCATCTGTTGATGGGCACCTAGGTTGGTTCCATAATCTGTCTTTTGTGAATTGTGCTGCTGTAGACATGGATATGCATGTATCACTATAATATTATGATTTCAGTCTCTTTACAAACAAGTAACCAGTAGGTTGCAGAGTCAGGACTTAAGTAAGGTGGTCTGATTCCAAGACCCGCATTCTTCAACAGTAGAGTACCCCTTATTGGATAATATCCGGGGCAGTTGTCTTGGTTTCATATCTATAAGAAAAAAAGAAAGAGAATAATTCAAGAACTGAAATTGTGAGAAAAAATCATGTGTGTGCCTCTTTAAACAAATCTGAAATTAATGTAAGTAACATTAATGATGTTTATAAAAATTCAACAGTAGGATTTGGAGGATGGCTCCTAAGCGGTGGCACAGATTGTAGATTTCCATACTGGGTTAAATTAAACTATATCTAGACGTGCCTGAAGGTGAAACTCTCTTGACAAGGTCATCCAAAATGGAAGAAAGTGGGTGAGTTTTAATGGATAAAACTATTTCCAGTTTTTAATTAGGCATGGCATATGTAGTAAATGGAAAAATCTTAATAGAAGGCTCTCAATTTCCAACATCATCTCTAAAGAACATGGTATTGAATATAGATGAGCTGGGAAAAAACTTTAATTTAGTGAATGTTACACATGTATTCAAAATCTTAATAATAGAAGTAACTATTTTTAAAGTGGGAAATATTTTCTTTATTAGCTTGTTAACTAGATCTGAAAATAATTCCCAAAGTAGGGACCAGTGGAGTTATAAGTTGAAATAAATATTTGACCTTCCACAGGGAATACTTTGAAGGATAATATATGTTTATGTATATAAATTATATCACAGCTCAAAAAGGGTGAAAGGCATTGGATTTCTAAAATATTTCTACATGTGTTTGCATCAACTAGAGAATGTTTTAGTATTCCATAGTACAAAAGACAAAAATACTCTCAGTCTATCAGAAGAGTCCCAGATAATTGCTGTTGTGAAGTAAAATTTAATTTCCTTAATTAACAATAGCTATTAAATTAGGAACCAGAGAATGGTCAAAGGTCTCAAATAGGCTTAATAGTCTAGTAATAAACTAAAATTATTTTTATGTACTACTGAAAGCTCACCTTCTAATAAATGAGACCCCTCCTGAGAGATGAGTAGCATAGCCAGAGTTTAAAAGACTGAGTTTAAGCCGGGCGTGGTGGCGCACGCTTGTAATCCCAGTACTTTGGGAGGCGGAGACTGGAGGATCCGGGTTCGTGGCCAGCCTCAGCTCGCGCATGTGTGCGCGCACGCGCGAGCATTCTCTCTCTCTCTCTCTCTCTCTCTCTCTCTCTCCCTGTCTCTCTCCCTGTCTCTCTCTCTCTCTCTCTACTTAGTGAGGCCCTCCGCAACTTCGTGAGACCTGGTTTCAAAATAAAGTCTAAAAAATAGGGCTGGGGGCATAGCGCGGAGGTAGAACGCCCCTGCGTTCAATCCCCGGTACCGCAAAAAAAATTTAAAAAAAAAAGATTGAGTTTAAATCCTTCCTACCCCATTACCTGGAGGAAGTTACTTGAGCCTCTGTTCTTTCATGTAGAAAAAGGAGATAATATTTTCAGGCTTGTGTTGGGGATTAAACAGAATACAGTACACAGTAGACCCTCTATAACTGAGAGTCATCTTTATGTTCAATTAAGTTGTGCCATCTTTTACATCTGTTATACCATCACATGAGTTGTAGTCTGAGAACTCTTAGGTTCTGACCCTATAATGAAAAGCAGACACTCACACATACCTGAAATATGTACAGTACCTTTGTATCCTAAAGAGACAACCACAGGAAGGCTCATTTTGATCCAGAATTAGAGAGCCAACTTAAAGAGGACCCAGACCTTCACTCCAAAGAGATGTGTTCTGCCTGTCCTGGTCATAATAGCTCATACCATGTCACTAGATAAAAAAGACTCAGCAACTAAAAGTCATGCAAAAGAAAAGGTTTATGTGAATGAGACAGGGATTAATTGAGGTAGGGAATCAATTTATTCTACTTCATTTTACAACTTGGGCTGATGGGACAGAGCCTCCCAGGAAAATAGCCCAAAGGTGAGTCCAGTTTAGGCTTTGATATTTATCATGCTACTAGGAAGGAGAAATTCTGCCACCTTTGGCAAATGCCTCTTCCAAAACAAACCTGAACACCTTTATCTAACCATGGTCCCCTCCCTTACCTTTTAAGAAATGAGTGGGAATAGGATGAGAGTATCCAGCACTTGTTTTGCCCCATAGAACCCCACTTACTGCAGCAGGTTTCCAAGACCTTCCATCCATTCAACATGAGGTTACTATAATAATAGGCCCTATTTATTGAGTGTTGTCCATGAATTCAGGCCCAGCACTAAGTGCTTTTATAAATGAATTATGGGCCGGGAATGGTGGCGCACGCTTGTAATCCCAGTACTTTGGGAGGCGGAGACCGGAGGATCCAGGTTCGCGGCCAGCCTCAGCTCTCTCTCTCTCTTCCTGTCTCTCTCCCTGTCTCTCTCTCTCTCTACTTAGTGAGGCCCTCCACGACTTCATGAGACCCGGTTTCAAAATAAAGGATAAAAAATAGGGCTGGGGGTGTAGCTCAGAGGTAGAACGCCCCTGGGTTCAATCCCCGGTACCGCAAAAAAAAAAAAGAAATGAATTATGTTGTTCAAGGTTCCCAACAACCTTGCAACATATGCATGTTTTTCATTTCACATCAAAGGAACTGAGACAGAGTTATGAGGCAAGTTGACCAAGATTCAATCTGAAGTATGGTCTGACTCCAGAATGCTCCCCACTGTTTCAAGTCTAAAAGAAAGAAAAATGAGTAAGATATGTTCTCTGTCTCAAAGGAGCTTAGAGTCTAGCAAGGGAGATACACATATATACAACTTAACACAATTAATTGACAAGAGCTGCAAAGAAGGTCCACAAAAATTGCTCCTTTTCAATTAATAAATGTCCCTTCCACATCAGCTAATGACATGTGGTAGCATAGCCATGTTGTATTTGAGGCATGGATATTACAACAAATCTATAATAACAGCGGGTGAGAATCTACCTGAGTCTGGATGGCACCTGGAAACTTGGGCCATTTGATGCAAGGATGTTTTCACCTGTATCATAAGAGAATGCTTGGCCAAACCCCAAGAACAATGAACAGGGTGAAGAGGACACCACAGGACATCAGCAGGCAGTCACAGTACCTGCCTCAGCAAGGACTGGAAATGCTCTTCTTTAGCAAGAGAGAAATCTCTATGGCCGCCCATAAAGCAAGGTTAGCAAGGCCTGCTGCAGGTCCCAGGGCCTAAGCTTCCTGGGTTAAGGGATTTTGCAAGGAACACATTATAATGTCCCCAGCAGACCCCCTTACTGGACCAGCTTTTGATGGGTCAGTAGGTAATGAAGGTTCCCTTTGAGATCTGATGATTATGGCCATAGGACAAAAGAACAGCCCTGAGTCTCTATCCTAATTTGGCATGCGAGCTGAGTCACTGAGATAAATGCCTGTTTCTTCCACCCCCGCTTCTAGACTGAAAAAGAAAAAAAAGGATTACTCATTTGTGGAACAATAAATAAAGGGAGCCGACATTCACCGATGGAGAAAGGGAAAGGGCAAGAGATCAGGAAACTGTCCATGAGCAGACACTGACATGAAATTGGAGGGTTTCTTTTAAAGCTCAGATCCCCTGCCACTCCCCCCAGTAAACCCTGATTCTTAGTCTTCCGACCCAAGTGAGAATCAATCACTCTCATCTCAGTTGCCTCAAAGCATTTTTACCTCCAGAATAGCATTTATACCATTCCATCTTGTAATACAGCCTCTCTTGTTGGTCCATGAGGACAATGAATGGGTGATGCATACTTGCAAACCCCAGCCTCCCACACACTGGAGGCAGCGGGGTGTACCAGAATACATGCATCAGAATTGCACACACTGGCCCTCCACCTTTCAACAGTGAAAGGCTCTCATGGCCCAGATGAAGAGGGTGTGAGCTGAGAACAGACACATAACCTCAAGCTTAGCTCTTGGGTCAGTTCCCAGGGACATGGCCACCAGTAGCAAGTACACAGAAGAGAGTGAACTAACCTCAGTAACACCCCATACCTGGTTTGCACACAAAGTCTTTTGGGTCTACCTTCAAAATTCCTGTTGAATCCAACCACTTCTTACCAATCAAGTCAACCATCACATTTAACCTGGTCTTCTGTGGTAACCCCCTAATTGTCCTGTCTGCCTCTACCTACTGCCTCTAGTCCCGCAGTCTTAGCAATTCGGATGCTGGTGAGGGTGTTATAAAAACAGAGTATATCACATCTGGGTTCAAACCCTTCAATGAACTGCTATCACATTTAATATAAAATCCTAAGCAGTTAAAATAGTCTAAAAATCTCATATGGTTGTGGCAACTTCTCCAAATGCACCTCTATCACATTTCCTTGCATTCTTTCCTTCATCCACCCCAACCATCCAGAATGGCCTTCCTGCTATTCCTTGAACACATTCCATATGCTTCTACCGCAGGACTTTGCACTACATGTTTCCTCAACATTCTCAGTCCAGATCTCCATAAGACTCACTGCTCAGATTATTTAAATTTAGGTTCAAATGTCAACTCTTGGCCAGGCGTGGTGGCGCACACTTGTAATCCCAGTACTTTGGAAGGCGAAGACCGGAGGATCCGGGTTCGCGGCCAGCCTCAGCTGTCTCTATCTCTCTCTCTCCCTGTCTCTCTCTCTCTCTCTTCTTAGTGAGGCCCTCCGCAACTTCGTGAGACCCGGTTTCAAAATAAAGTATAAAAAATAGGGCCGGGGGTGTAGCGCGGAGGTAGAATGCCCCTGGGTTCAATCCCCGGTATCACAAAAAAAAAAAAAAAATGTCAACTCTTCTGAGGTCTCCCTTGTGCTCACCATCTAAAATAGTGACCCTATCATTCTGTCTATATTCAGAGGGATTATCACTATCTACATGGTGTTAGTTATTTCTTTGACACTTCCTTATCTCCCAGACCAGAAAAGACTTCCTGAGAACAGGGACATTGTCTTTTGTGGGAGGTGCGGGGGGAGGTACTGGGGCTTGAACGCAGGGGCGTTCTGCCTCTGAGTCACACCTTCAGCTCTAATTTATTTTTATTTTGATACAGGGTCTCACTAAGTTGCAGAAGGCCTCATTAAGTTGTTGAGGCTGGCAGTAAACCTGTGATCCCCCTGTTTCATCCTCCCAAGTACTGGGATTACAGGCTCGAGACACCACACCCAGCTCTGGGACACTGTCTTTTGTTCATTGCTCTATTCTCAGTGCTCAGTACAAGTCTTGGTACTAGGTAGATATGCAATATATTTTTGTTAAGCGATTTGTCATAAGAATAGCATGTCAAATGGGTCGCAATGTCAAGGCTCCAGAAGCTGACAACATCCAGGGCACCTTACAGTCAAAACAGGATCTATGAAAAAGGAACTTAGGTGAATGCCCAAGACAACCCCTTCTGCTCCACAAGGCTAAATTACATAGGACTTCCCAAAACCAAGCTTAGCATTGTTATTCCCTGGACAGTTGGGACTTAAGGAGAGAGCACAGGAATTGATCCAAGAACACTTGGGCAAAAGTCCGATCAGCCACTCACCCACACAAGAGAACTAACCCCTTTCAGCCTCAGTTTCTTCACCTGTAAGAAGAGGATAATGGTAACAGATACCTTGCAAGACCATATGAAACAATTTTAATTATATATATATATATATATATATATATATATATATACAATTTTAATTATACACACACACATATATACATACATATGGAGAGAGAAAGAGACAGAGACAGAGAGAGAAAGATAAAGAGAAGAAAGAGAAAGAGAAAGAGAAAGAGAGAGAAAGGGCCCATTGTGAATGTTTCATCTAGGGTCCAAACTACCAAACCTTCATCCTAGAATTAGAGCAAGACTAAGAGAAAGTCACAGTACAGATGATGCACAGAAACGTCCAGAACATGTCTCAGTTACCAGCTAAGCTCACCAACTCATTCATCTGGATCCTGGGGTAAATTGAAAATAAGCTCGTATTACTGCACTAGAGAGTTTACTAACAGGCACTTCTCTGTCCTAAAGGCCTTCCTTGGGGTCCAGCCTGTTCCAGGCAAGAGTGTCTCTTAGGTGACCAGTTGAGAGAACCAGGTATTTAATGTCCTCTGCTGGTTCAAAAGGTACCTCCAAAGGCTCTCAGCACTTCGGAGTTTCAAAGTCAGTGAGACTCTGAATAGTTCCAGAAGTTATTATGCCTAACACAAGCCGGAGAGTATGCTGTGTGAATTAACTGAGTGTAACTTCTGTCAGTAACCACGACAAAGTCAGCTTTCAAACCCTGGTGCTTTGAGCTATTGAAACAGAGGAAGACAATGGAAGCCATAGGCAGGATTTCTAAATCCCCTGTGCTCTGCACCTCAGAAAAACAGAAAGAGTGTGGGAAAAAAGTAACTGCAAAGGAAGAAGAATGAATAACAAAAAAGATATACTTTTTTGATAATCTACTTCTTCACATGATTGACATGGTATCTTGGAGCCAGGAGCTCCTGTGAACAGATCTGGTAACAAAACGTCTGAGTTTTATCTCTGTATCTAGCGCTTATAGTGGGTTATTTAACCTCCCTGGGGCTCAGCTTCTCCCTCATTAAAGAAGATAGTAATCATATTACCTCACAGAGCCTTATGGTATAGTAAGTACATGCACACGCGCGCACACACACACACACACACACACACACATATTAAAAAGTCCTGAGCACATCTTCTAAAATATTTCAAAACTGTTAGCTATTATTATTACTATTATCATTTGCACTTGATAGAATTCATATGATGAGGGCTCTTTTTCCCCTTTATGCCTCATCTTTGTCTGACTTTGTATAAATCACTTAACTTCCCGGAGCTCCAGCAAACAAAGATAATAACAGCAGCCCTACCTATTTCACAAAGTCCTTAAAAGGATCAAGTGGGATAAAATAGTGGTGAGTGTTTTTCAAACAGTAAATATCAATTCTTTTATCATAGTTTTTCATATTC
>PVJS01005141.1:33924-58891 GCA_004027185.1 Glis glis
GCTACGCCCCCGGTCCTATTTTTTATGCTTTATTTTGAAACCGGGTCTCACGAGGTTGCGGAGGGCCTCACTAAGGAGAGAGAGAGAGAGAGACACAGAGAGAGACAGAGACAGAGACAGAGCGAGAGCTGAGGCTGGCCGCGAACCCGGATCCTCCGGTCTCAGCCTCCCAAAGTACTGGGATTACAAGCGTGCGCCATCACGCCCGGCTATAGTTTTTCATATTCTGACTAGGCATATTAAAATGTGAGTTGAGCAACTAAAGATTTCAAGGAGCTCATATTGAAGTCAACCTTAGTCCTGAGCTGGATGAAATGTACACATATTTATATAGGAATAGAGAGAGTGTTTAATGTCCACCTTTATTATACCTTTACTTCTTCACTCACAAATGTTGGTATTTGCTAGGCACTTGAGTTACAGTGGGGATATACAATGGGGAAAACAGGCTGAGACCATGCCTGTTGTATGCTTGTAGAAGAAGATGGGAGCTGTCTACAGGAAGCCAGGACGCACTGCTGGAGGACTCCAGCTCATTCAGGAAAGGACGTTTGAGTAGAGAGCTGAAATTTAAAGAAGCATTAGAGAGGCAAAGGGGAGCTTCAACAGTGGGAAGAATTGGAACAATGGCCCAAAAGGAAGAACAAACAGAAAATAGTTGATGGATCAATGTAAACAGGATTTAGAAGGCAAGTGGGGAAGAGCTTGGAGTTAAAGCTGGAGAGGTAGGTGAGGGACAAGTCTTACAGGCCAAATCAGAGGTTTGGATCTCTATTCTAAAAGCAATGAAAGCATCTGTAGGTTAAAATAAAAATTAGCAATTTGAAAAGATCACTCTATGACACTCTGGAAAGAATGAAGCGGTGGGTCACACATGGATATAGGGAAAGCAGTAAGAGGGTGAGCTGCTGTCCTGGACCAAGGAGGTTACAATGACCATTTGAGCATTTATGATGAGAATAGAGACAGGCAGACAGATTGAGAAATGCTTAGGAGGGAACAGCCACCAAATTTGGTGCTGGATCAGCTCTGGGATCGAAGAGTGAGGCACAAAGATGGGCTCTTTCTACTTGGAGCAACTGAGGAGACGGTGTACTTCATCTCTGGTGTTGAGAATGTATGCACTAGACAATAAACATGATTAATTGACCCCAAGGACTCCAAGTGGAAGAAACAAACAAGCAGCATAGCAGACAGGTCCAAAATACAGACAACCCTGAACGGAGGAGGTGTTAAACTTGGTTCAAACTAAACTGTGCAGAACTCAGGGAAAATGTTCTCTCTGGTAAGGGAGGGAGAAGAAATGACTAATAGGAAATGGGCTTCTCTCCCCTCAGAAGTCAGACACATGCAGACAGATCATTCCTTTAGTCCACACTCTTCCTCCATTCAGAAACCATTGCTCTGCTCCTAGCGGCATTTATAGTTACAAATTGGTGTTTACAGAGCTTTCCGATTCTTTTTACTGGTAGAGAACATATTTCCTTATCGGGACAACAAGGATTGACACTTGAAAGACAGCAGGAAAAACAGGAATTAAAGCAGTGAGACTTTCTAATTTGCTGTGAAATTATTGGCTTTTTCTTACAAGCAAGGCTGGCTGACCTTACAATTGCTCAGAATCTGTGGCACTGGAAAAGCTCCTGACCACAGCATCATCACAGATCCCCGCCCTGCCAGGCCAGCCTACGTCAATAGATGTTTCTCTTTTCTTAGCCTGCTCTTCTCACCCATCTCCTGTGAACCAAGAGCTAAGGACCACTGGGAGTCATCTAGGGTGCCCACAGGAAGCATAGACATCATAGGACAAGGATTTGTGGCTAAAACTCCTTGTCCCTAGCCCTGCAACTAAATATTCACATGTGATGCCAGGCTTTGTTTTTGCTAGCTTTGTGTTCAGAGACAAGTTATTTAATCTCCTTTGCTAGAGTTTCTGTAACTGTAAAGTGGTATAATAATGCTCTCCTCAGGAGCATCCAAAGGCTTAAACAAAATAACATGTTCATCATAAGCAATAGATGTATAAGAAGGAGATGCCTTCTTCTCTCTCTATTCTAGGGTATTTTTTGAAGTCCATGAGTCATCTGTCTTAGTCCATTCTCTGTTGCTATAACTGCATACCACAGACTGGATAATTTGTAAAGGATAGAGATTGTTTTTAGCACAGGATCTAGAGGCTGGGCAATCCAAGAGCAGCAACATCGGCTCAGCATTTGGTGAAGGTCTTCCTGCTGCATCATAACACAGTGGAGGGGTCACCCAGCAAGATCACATAGCATGCTAGCTCAGATCTCTCCTTCTCTTCTTAAAATGCCATTCAGGCCATCATGGGAGCCCACCCTCGTGACCCCCTTCTCGGGAAATCCCAACTGCTTCCTAAAGTTCATAGTTCCAAATGCCATTAATATGTGAATTTGGGGATTGTCTTAGTCAGCATTCTCACTACTATTATTGCAGGAGGCTTGGTCCACGGAGAACCAGAGACAGAGGCTGGAGTAGGATAGCTGGTCTCTTTATTCACCGGTGAAGGCCCAGTGAACAGAGCTCCAGATCTGAGCTCCAAATGGCATCATCATACAGATTGTATAGCCCCAGAGAGACAGGTTTTGATTGGATCAATAACAGGCAGGGGCTCGGGTCAGCTTTCATTTCTGTTTCCTGAGCTAGATTTCCTGTATTAGCTTCCACGTGGCCGGGACTGGGTGGCACCATCTTGGACCTCACATGGCTGGGATTAGGCAGTGCCATCTTGGGCCCCGCGTGGCTGGGACTGGGTGCCGCCATCTTGCTGGACTTAGCTGCCTTATCTTGTGGTCTTAGCCACCAGGAGAGGCCTTCCTTTGTTTACCTTGGGGGAGGAGGGCTATAAAGAAAGCTTTATTCTCCTATCTTGTCCCTAGGCTTTTAGCCAAGAGTCATCTTCATGGACATAGCCAGGCCCCTGCCTCACTATAATCCAAAACAACTGACCTCACAACTTAGAGGAAGGAAGATGTATTTGCTCACAGTTTTTGGATATTTCTGGGTTCATTTCAGGTGATACTGGGGTTTGCGGAGCTCAGGGCATAGCCATGGAAAGCAGGGAAAGCAGAGAGAGGGATAGACCAAGCCTTTGTTCTCACATCATGGAGGCCTGAAGCAAGAGTGGCAGGAAGCAAGAGAGTGCAAGCAAGCAAGGGGATTCCAAAAAAAAAAAAAAAACAGCACAATCTCTAAGACTACACTCCCAGGGACCCACCTTCTCCAGCCATACCCCACAGGGCTCCAACGGTGGTAATAAATAAATTCTCCTTCCCAACCTGGTTTCTGGGTCATCATCTCTCCATGCCTGTCCCCTAGCAATAACTGGATGCCAGCCAGGAGGTCTATGTTATGGGAGATCTCGGGCCAGGGACTTTTGCCTCTCCCTCGACTGGACACAGGGTACCCAGGTTCCCTGGTGATGCCAATCAACTTAGTGGACCAGGGGCTCCTTTGACCCTATGTGGGAGGCCTCAAGGGGGAAGCTGACATCCTGAAGGGCCACCTGAGAAGCATAGACTGGGGAAGGAATGAGGGACACCAGCAGATATCTGAATCATGGTAGGAAAGCCCCAGGGTGACTAGGGACCTGTCCTACTAGACAGAAGAGGGGTCTGATCAAACCCCATGATCCTCTCAGTAGTGACACTAGGTGACTGTTAGGAAACCAGGACTCAGAAGAAAAGGGAGGGTGTTGAGTGACTGACAATTGTGTGGTGTGTGTCTGAGACAGACAAGGACTGAGGATTCCAATCCCAATCCACATGGCTGAAGAGAGTGTGGAGTTCCAATCCACGGTTCCAGGGTGACCTCATACAGCTCAGGGCAGCACTGACATGACAGCCAGGATCAACGGCCTCCTAAAGCTAAGTGGGGCCTGAAATATCCTCATGAGAGGACTGACTGGAGATGAAATAAGTGAGTGTTGTCTATTATCTGTTTCACGTCAAAATTGGAGGGTTGCAAGGGAAGCCAACTTCTCTTGAAAAAATGATCACAAATTTCAAGAAAGGATACAATGGGGACTATGGGGAAAAATTAACTCCCTGTAAGCTGCAGACTCTCTGTGAAGTAGAGCGGCCAGCTTTTGATATAGGGTGGCCCATGGAAGGTTCATTCAATAGAGTTTTAGTTCAAAAGGTATGGGGGTCTAATCACTGGAGACTCTGGGCACCCAGACCAGTTCCCCTATATAGATTCATGGCTTCAATTGGTCATACGCCCCCGTCCCTGGCTGAGGGGTCTGGTTTCCAGAGTTCTAGTATCCAGAGGCAGATAGGAAATGTTGACTTCCAAGAAACTGCCATAAAAGGCAACAGTTTTAGTCGGAGACTCTGAAGAGCTAGAAATGCTACCAACCCTACAACCCTGCTTATCAGACTGAGCAACTGCCCCCATCTGCACCCGCTATGCCACCTTTGGGGGCTGATAATTCAGCTCTTGGCTCTCTGGGTCCTGAGGGGACCCTAGGGCTACCAGCCCTGTCCCCATGCACCCCAAATCTGCCCCTCAGGACAGGGAACTCCAGGTAGGCACAGCAATTCCCCTTGTGGGAAGTACGCAAACCGGGAACAATAGATTCAGGTGGTCCCAGGGCAGCCAACTCTAGTATTTCAGCCATTCACTACCACAGACTTCCTTAACTAGAAGCCTCACACTCCCTCCTATTCAGGAAAACCTCAGGGCCTTGTGGATTTGATCCAGTCTGTCAGACTCACAAACCTACCTGGGCAGATCATACACAGCTGCTTCTCACTCTCTTCAATACAGAGGAAGGGCAACAAGTCCTCCAGGCAACTACCTGGAGGGTTGAGTACACTGCCAGGGTTGAAGAAGTGGCTCTATTTTGAACTGTGGACCCAGCAACATATGCTAGACTTCATTTTCCCACAGAAAATCCTAACTGAGACCCAAACGACCCACAAGATATGGTGAGCCTCAGGGAGTATTGGGAACCATTGTTCCAGGGGATACGGAAGGGGATCAATGGACCACTAAAATAGCAAAAGTCAGTGAAGTACTACAACAGCAGACGAGAGTCCTAGTACCTTTTACCAGTGGCTATGTGAAGCCTATCACACCTTCATACCCTTAGACTGGAAGGCACAAGAAAACCAGTGAATGAGAAGCACAACCTTCATAGTCAGAGCACAGGGGGCATTCTCCACAAGTTACAGAAGATGGATGGCTTTACTGGAATGAATGCCACTCAACTACTGGAGATCACCAAAAAGACCTTCACAAACCATGATATAGAAGAAAAAGGAGAAGGGAACAGGAGGATGAAGAAAAAAGTTGATCTAATCGTGGGAGCACTGACGTGTTCCTCAACCACAGGTTGAAGGCCCCCACCAGGAAAACCTCCAGAAAGAAGACCGCCCCTATGCCAGGACCAGTGTGCCTTCTGCAAGGAAATGGGGCACTGGAAAAATGAGTGCCCTAAAAGGAATAAATAAGGCCAACTATGATGTCAACTGCAAGAAGATCAACCCGTGCAACTGCTCACTTTTGGAGGAGCCGATATGTTTGAAGATTGAAGGGGACCAGACCCCATCACACCTGGGAAGCCCATGGTCTGGATAAGGGATCAAGACATAGATTTTCATGTGGACACAGGAGCTGAGCATCTTGTCATTACTAGACCCATCGGTCCTCTCACCAGAGACCAAATAGATATTATCAGGGCTACAGGAAAAATCACCCAGCAGGCCTTCTACAAGCCCAGGTGCTGCACCATAGGAGGATAATAAATTCTACATCAGTTCCTCTATGCTGGAAAGTCCAGTGCCATTGTTGGAGAGAGACATTTTAAGTAAATTATAGGCTACCTGTGATAGTCAGTCTAGGTTGTCAACTTGACCTGATAATGACACACCCAAGATTATGTGATTTTGGGTGTGTAACAGCAGATTAAACAGAAAGCCCTGCCCTGAATGTAGGCAGCAGGATTCTGATAGGTGCGGACTTAGATAAAAGAGGGAGAAGCCGCATAGAGTGTGAGCGACTCTTTCCGAGGAAAACGCATCTGCTCTCGCCTGAGATCGTCAGCTGCCGGCTTCGCCTTTCTCTGAAGAGCTTCTTGATCTTCTTGGCCTCCAGCCCTTCGAACTGAAACTTCACCATCGTTTCTCCGAAGAGCTTCCTCATCTTCACATCTTGGACTGGGACTGAATTAGTGGTTGCTCCGATCCTAAGACTCCAGCTCTTAGACCGTTCGACCAGCTACTGGTTCCTCTGACTCTCCACGTGCAGTCAGAACCTGGGACTACATTGCTTCAAACTGTAAGCCCATCTGATAAATCCCTTTTTTCAAATATACTCATTCTGTGTATTCTGTTAACCTAGAGAACCCTGTCCAATACACTACCATAACCTTTTCTGAGGCAGGAAAGTTGCCCCCGACCCCCGAGGTTCATCTTCACCCTGCAGTTTCCCTAGGAGGAATAATGGAGACTGTTTGAGGGCCAAGAAGGAGACCCCCTAAACCCAAGATGGCCCAAAAGATGACCCACCTTGTGGGCAGAAGACAACCCACTGGGTCTTGCAAAAAAAAAAAAAACAGGCCCCAGTATTAATAGAACTAAAATCTGGGACCCAGACCATTCACCTGAGACAATACCCAATTCTACAGCAAGCCTTGAAAGGCATCCACCCACATCTGGAGGGGCTGTTAAAAAATGGCATCATCATCCCCTGCCAATCTGCCTGGAGTGCACCACTCCTGCCAGTATAGAAACCAGGGACCCAAGACTATCATCCGGTGCAAGATCTCTTGACCCTCAACCAAGTAACTGTCTCCCTATACCCTCCTATACCCTCCTCAGCCTCCTCCTGGCCACTGCCACCTGGCTCAGCTGCCTGGACCTCAAGAATGCCTTCCTTCTTCAGCATTCGTCTGGCCCCTGCCAACCAGGAACTCTTCACCTTCAAGTGAGAAGACCCACATTTAGGAGTAAAAAACCAGTTCACCTGGACCCAACTGCTGCAGGGGTTCAAAAATTCCCTCACCATTTTCAGGTAAGCCCTGGCAAGAGATCTCCTAATTTTTCCCTAATAGAAACTAGGCTGCACACTTCTCTAGTCTATTTAAAACAGGGACAGCCACTTTTAGGGACTGGGAGAAAAGAGGCAATCTAAGCCATTCTGGTGCCAAATTCCAGGAGGGCCTTAAGAGAATTCTAAGGAGCCATGGAGTTCTGCTGACTCTGGATCCCCAACTTCATTGTGATCACTAAGCCTCTATATGAAGGCACACAGTGGAGAGAAAGAGAGCCTCTAATCTGGGAAGAGAAAGAACAGATAGTGTTCGACTTACTAAAGAACAAGCTACAAGAAGCCCCAGCACTGGGACTCCTGAACCTAGACAAACCTTTTACTCTATGCATCTCAGAACAAAAACAAAACTGCAGTTGGAGTCCTGGTGCAAAAGCTAGGGCCGTGGGAATGTACGGTTGCCTACCTCTCAAAACAGTTGGATGGAGTTGTGGCTGGATGGTTGCCATGTTTGCAAGCTATGGCTGCAATGGCATTGCTTGCCCAGGAGGCAGGCAAACTGACACTTGGACTCCTCTGTATCCATGTGCCCCATTCAGTCCTCACCCTCATGAATGCTAGAGGACACCACTGGATGATAAAACTTGCCTAACCAAATACCAACATCTCCTGTGTGAAAATCCACACACCTTACTGGAAACCATAAGCACTATAAACCCTGCTACACACTTACCCATAGGAAAAGGGGGGCCTACCCATGACTGCAAAGAAGTAATTGCTCAGGTATACTCAGGTCGGCCTGACCTAAAGGGTCAGCCTCTTAAAAACCCGAATTTGAAGATCTTTGTGGACAGTAGCAGTTCTGTCACCCCAACGGGAGTCCAGCAGGCTGGATATGCAGTGGTCACCCTTGAATCCATCTTAGAGGCAAAACCCTTACCACAGGGAACTTCAACCCAAAAGACTGAATTCATCACATTAACTCGAGCCTTAGAACTAAGTAAAAAACATCTACATCAACTCCAGGTATGCCTTCCTCACTCTACACTTCCACAGAGCATTACACTGAGAAAAGACACTACTAAACTCTGAAGGGAAAGAATTAAAATACCCACAGGAGATCCTACAACTCCTTGAGGCTGTCTGGAAACCCAAGTAGGTAGTAGTCATTCACTGCCAGGGGCACCAACAGGGAAAAACAATGGAAGTAATAGGAAATGCAATAGCTGATGTGGATCCAAAGAGCCTCAACTCAAACCCTAGCCTGGTTGCACCCCTGTTCCCATGGATGCCAGAGGCCCAGCCCGTTTACTCCCCTCAGGAAAAGGAAAGGCTGGTGGAGGAAGGATCCCACAAGAATCCTGATGGATGGTTTTGCCTAGCGGATGGGCAGGTCACCATTCCTCATCTGTTAGGTGCCCCCCTAGTTAGAGCAACTCACAAGGCCACCCACCTAGGCCAATAAAATATGGAAAAACTCCTCAAAAGATACTTCTACCTTCAGCACTTGTCAGCTTTGGCCAAAAAATCAACAATGAGAGGATGAACCAGACCCTAAAAACCCAGTTGAGAAAAATTTGTCAGGAAACAAAACCCACCTGGCTACAGGCGCTGCCTAGTACTATTTAAAATTAGGTGCACCCTGACTAAATAGACAGGGTACTCACCCTATGAAGTATTGTATGCCTGACCTCCCCCATAATATGTTTTCTCCCTGGGAGGCTACAAGAATGTGGGAAGACTGACTTGCATCAGCTAATGTTGGGACTAGGAAAAATCACAAAACTTTCCACTTGGGTCTTAGATAAGGACCCAATAAGTCTTTTCTCTCCCATCCACCCATTGCAGCCAGGGGATTCAATGTAGATAAAAGGCTGGAACCTGATTCCACTAAAAGCGCAGTGGAAGAGACCCTTTACTATTATCTTAACTACCCCTACAGCTGCAAGAGCAGATGGCATAGCTTCCTGGATCCATCACAGCCACCTCAAAAGGGCTGCCCCAGAACAGCTGTGGGAAGTTGCAAAGGACCCTGATAACCACTGCCATCGGACCCTGTGAAAGACGCCATGCCCTGCTCCAGTCACACTCAGGAAGTTCCCTGCTCTATGCATGGCCCAAGTCTCAGGATATTCTTTGTCATCAGGACTTTGCTAGGGTTATCTAAAACAAGCCAGGCCACATCCTTCCAATCCCTTCTCACTGCTGACAGGCTCAAACAATCCTATACTGCACTCTCACCCTCTTTCTTTCACCTGGTAATGGAGACTAAAAATGAGACTCCAACATTAGGTATTATAGTGGAGTCTCAAAGGGGGGAATGAGGCAAGAGCCTAAGATGGTGATGCCCTGCACCTGCCACATGGAGCCTAAGCAACACACCTGCCATGTGGGAGCAGTTAGAGGAAATCAGGCTCAGGAAAGGAAACTGAAACCTAACCCAAGCTTCCGCACCTGTTGAGCCAATCAAGATCTGCCCTGTCATCCTGAGGCTATATAATCTGTATGCTGACACCATTCGGGGCTCAGACTTCAGACTTTAGTCCTCTGGGCCCCACCAGTGGAAATAAAGGAATTCTCCTTCTCAACCTGGTCTCCGAGTCATCATCTCTCCACGTCTGTCCTCCTGTAAAAGGGGGACATTCTAAATCCAAACCATAACTATCAGTATTTCCCAAATTTAACCACATATTAGACTCACCTGAGATTTTTAATGACCCTGATGCTCAGGCTCCTCTCCAGCCTCAGTTAATCAGAACCAGGCCAGGCATCAGTATTTCAAGAAGTACCAGGTGATATCATAGTGGAGCCAGAGATGGGAAGCACTAGTTTTCATTTTACTTACTAATCTACCAGAGAATTCTATTAGTGCTTTAACATTTCATGAATATCTAGTTATTCTTCCTTTTCTATCCCTAGTGGCTATTCAAACTCCTTTCATTTTGGATACCTGTCTCCCCTTTGGTGTTAGTACTTTTGCAACATAGAACCATCTACTCACTCCTAGAAGAGAGAACCATCCAATATTGACCTGTAAATAGCACTGCCTACTCCATTCCGCTATTTAGAAACCTCGAGTGAGTCAGGCATGGTGGCACATGCCTATAATCCCAGTACTTGGGAGACTGAGACAAGAGAATTGCAGATTTACAGTCAGCCTCAGCAAATTATAGTGAGGCCTTCTGCAACTTAGTGAGACCCTTTTTCAAAATAAAAATAATAAAATAGGGTTGAGGGTGTATGTCAGAGATAGAACACCCTTGGTTTCAATACCCACTACCACGCACACACATACACACACACACAAAAAAAAACTAGAGTGCATTGAAGCCATAGTGAAATAGTTAGGAAGTGTCATTAACCCTACACCCACAGGAGTTTATGCATGTCTCCTAGGCCAAATGGATAGAAATGGTGGCATTAAAAAGAGATTTAGGTAGATAAAAGAAAACTCATTACCTTTGGGGTAGAAGCTGTGGAGAACTGTCAAATGGGATGGAAAAGATAAACCAACAGGAGTTAATAGGTAGGGAGAAAAAGAAGCTAATACTTTAGATAGCAAGTGATACTGGCACATTAAAGCAGCAAGTAGACAAAGGAAACTTGAAATATGAAAACTCTAATATTGTATGGTTCTCTGACAACCTGGTAAGAAAGAGTCCCTCTGGTAAGAATGATCCCCCAAAGAAGGTCTTTATAAACACCAGGTGAGTTAAAATTTCACCATAATTGCTGTTTACTTAGGTCCCATTTACTTAGGTCCCATACATATATATATATATATATATATATATATATATGTCTCATTTTTTCTCATAAAAGGAGGTGGAAAATCCTAGTCCAGATGGTTTAAGAAATTAAATAGATAGACATAACATTTGGGTCTTTATTCCTGAAGAAATAAAAAACCCTACTAGAGAACTCTGTATCCCTGTAAACAGCCAACAAATCATAACAGCCATCTATTTCCTCATTTCCTTAGGTCTTAAGGGAAAATCCCAGTGGAAACCAACAATAAATAAGGGAGTGGGAAAAACTGTGGTGGGGAAATCTGAGTACGAAGGGAATGGAGATTGCCCTTGGGTGGTCATGAATAATGCTTCTCTGAATTTAATGTGTGATTTCCGGAGGGACCTAAATGAAACACAAAGACTCTAAAGTAAATTGTTTGAAAGTCACTGCAGAAACATGGAGGTTATGGGAAAGAAGGAACATTTTGATTAAGATTCACCAGCCTGGATTCAGCAAAGAAATACTGTTCTTAATACCAGCCACAGCCTTTGAAGTGGTCTTTTATTCACAGGACAATGAATCAGTAAAGGCAATATACTCATAGTTTTTCAAAAACCTTTTTGACATAGTTTAACTTCTAGAGATAATAGCCAAAGCAAATGTCACAGGATAAAGGATAAAATAAAGTTTTATGTAGAAAATTCCTAGGGCCAGGAGATTAAAGAGAAGCTCAGGTAACTCCAGGGTTCACTAAATGTGGATGACTGAGCCTGTTTCTAATGAGGCTGGGAGAAAGAGCATGTTTGAGCCCTCTAAGGAACAATTACTATCTCTGGGAAGATATATTAATTCCATCTGAACTGTATTCCTTTGATCATAGAGTATAGAGGATGAAAGAAGGTGCAAGAGTAGTTTAAGACCATGTCTTCCTTAAACTAGTAAATGAATCCATGTCAGAAACTGCTGTAAGAACTCCATGCCAATTTTTCACCTTAGCTAGCCATTTCCAGTTACTTCCTTTCTATAAATATCTAGGAAAGTCTCTTTTAAAAGACTCTTATAAAGATAGGTGATACTGACTTTAGATAAATGAAGAGAGAGAACAATAGAATAGTGGAAGGGAATTTGGGGAGGGAGTTGGGAAGGGAAAAGGAGGCTTGATAAAGAAATAGTTGAAATAATGCTATGTCATACTTGAGGGTATTGCTACCATCTTGCTAATATGTATGGGGGTGGAGGGGAGTGGGGAGGGATCTGGAGGGAATCACACCAAGCACTGTGTTAATGTATGTTTGCATCACTTCGAACCTCACTATGATGTACAATTACAACACACTAATAAAATATTTTTAAAAATAGGTGATACTGATTTGTACTTACCTTGAACATCCATTTAAAAAATATAAATGTCAAAAAGAGATAAGAAGTAGGTGATAAATAAAGGCAGCTTGAGTTTAGGAATACTCAAGCTCATCTATCAAGTTTCCTCTCGTCCCCGTTTCCCTGCTCCCTCCTCTGCAGAAATCTCTCTACTCACCGCCTGACATGACACCTCTGGAGGGACATGGCCAGCCCTGGGAAAGACCCAAAATCTTTCTTCCCCTAACCACCACCCATAGATATGGGTTCCTAGGAGCTGTTTACTATATAAGGCAGATCTCCAACCCTTTGTGATTGGCCTGGAGTTAGACCCCTAACCCAAGATGGGCAAGTTATATGTCTTCCAGAGGAATTTAGAAGTGCAGATCAATGAGAGCTGGGTAGCCTCTGATGTGGCTTGAACCATTAAACTAAAAATTAAATCACCAAGGGAAAATCATACTTCTCTAAGAGGAGAAGGAAGTAGTAGAAGCCAAAGGGCAAAGGGAGAATTTAAGAAGTACATATAGAGAAACACAGGGTGAGAGTTCCAATTAAATTACTAATTTCTATTTTTTGTCCATTGCCATTCATGGAACTCCCCTATATATTTACATCTAAGCCTTCTCTTGGTTCAGGTTGGCTAGAATCATCTCCTCCCTGAGGACCACTCCTGTTATGCACTCTCTTTTCCCTTCCTCTACTCCCTCATAGTTGCTTTTATCTCTCATGTCTTTCCAGATCCTTCATTTCCCACTTCCTACCCCCCCCCCCAAAATGCTAGCTTGTCAGTATCCCGCCACTGGCTCTTGAGGCTTTGATATTTTATTCTCATTAAGTGATTGAGCTGAGGGTTAAATCTATTAATTTCCAAGTTTCCAGTGATCCTCTCCAAGGTTATTGGTGAAAGGAGATATAGAATAAGAACAGCTTTTGAGGTGCCTTTAGACAAAGCTTACTATATGAGGCAGAATTTCAACCCTTTGAGTTTGGTCTGGAGTTGGACTCCTGACCCCTGACCTTACCTACCAATTCTGCTATCCCTAAGAAGATCCGGAAACCATATGGATTGCAAAGTCCAAGCAGACAGCATGCAGAGACTGAATGATGCCTTTCACAATCCTTTTCACTGTATGTGTCCTCAGAAGTGTGGATGCATTTTGGCCAAATACAGACTATTCCTCTCTGGAAGTCTGCTGTATCAAGACATGGCTTCCAGGATGCCTCTAGTTCACCAAGGAAAAGAACTGATCACCACAATTTCCTATGAAATGTCATGGACGTTTAGGCTACGTGCCATAAATAAATCCCACCAGAGACATAAATTAGGGTATTTTATTTTTTAGTAGATAGCCCAGAAGAATATTTGCTTAGGATCTGAATAATTTCAAGCCCTACTTTCCATGTGGTCTCCAGACTCCTTTATTGTTTCATGTATAATTTCCTTTATGTATTGAAATGTTTATTGAATATCTACTAGATTCCATGCATGATTTCCTTTATGTATTGAAATGTTTATTAAATATCTACTAGATCCCAGTCAAAGTGAACCAGAAAGTCAATTAACCCTAGGGCTCTGCTACCCCAGCAGAAGAGATTACACCTAAACTCACCTCTTTATGGAAACAAGGGCTTCATTTCCAAGCAGAGGATGCTGTAACCTCCCCTGGGCATCAAGGTCCTCAGGAGCAAGTTAGCTGGCTTCCGCAAATAGCTCCTTTAAATAGTAGATGTTCAAATCCAGGTTGGCCAGTGGCTAAATAATCTATTATCCTCCCCATTAAGGAAGTTTCTCTCATTTCTGCCTTCTAAAAAGAGGAAAAAATATTGGGAAAAAGGCTCCTCTCATGAAACAGAGACTGGCATGCCCAGCACAGTCCCATGGGCTTCTGCCCTTTGTGGGATGACAAAAAGGTTTTTTGCCTTATCTTTCCTTGCAATACCCTGGCCCTGGAGTTTTCCCTATCCCTAATAGAGCTTGTTCCTTAATCCATGCCACATGACACACCTAAATTCCTCCCAAACACTGGACCCATCGCAGGAAGATTTGGAAGTTACCCAACTTAGCAACAGTTGGTGAGTGGTCACCAAGGTGATACAAATATTTGATTATAAATTGAGAAAAGTGCTAGGAATGTGGCAAAGACCAACTTAGATGAGACTTTTGGGGAAGATCTGGCTGAGGGAAAGGTAAACCGAAATCTCAGCCATAAGAAGAGCTAGGAGAAGAATAAGTAAGCAACATTCCTGAGAGACAAACAACTTGTCTCTCAGGAAGAAGTCAGTGGGGCTGGAGAAGGATAAAGAGAAGAGAATGCAGTTTGAGATGAGACTAGAAGTACAAACCACAACACAACCACCATCCAAAGCCCATACAACCCTGGTTTGTTCAAAACTGTGGTTTAGACCTTGGCATGGATGAAAATCTACTTTTCACTAACAATTACAAGACAAGGATAGACAGAAGAGCTATCAGAGTTTTTTAGCTTGCCAGTCCAAGTTGTTCTGTCACTGAAAAGTTCCCTAAGGTAGAAACACCCCTCCCCCTTCATATACTTTTTACCATGTAGAAGGAATGGGTTCAAGAAATAATACTCCCAAACTGCGACATTTGCACTCTAGACTTGAAGCCATTACAATGGTGATACTGATGCTAATGCTAGTGATTATAGCCATTAATAGCTAGCATGTGTTGATCTATGTGTCAGGATGTGGGGAAATACTTTACACATGTGATTTAATCCTTACAAACAGAAGCTCATCAGAGAGCCAGAGTTAGGGCTATGAGAGGGCATCACTGGGAGAAAGAAGCTAATCAAGGGTCATGTTTTCTTTCCACAACATTTGTCATAGTGGCATGATAAATTGGGTTCCACAACATGTTTTCATTACAGAATAACTGTTTTGGAAATAAATATGGTGATGTTTAGGCATGTCCTTGGACTGAGCTTGGCAATATGTAGTTCATAAAGCAAACACACTGCTTCCTAGCATTCTCCAATGATTTTAGCATTCTCCAGAATCCTAAAATCTGGCAAACAAAAGAGACTCTGTGATAAAATAACTGGAACTCTCTGAAAGAGAAGGTCTTGCAGTCCTCAAGTCTGGAGGGCAGAGGAAATGTTGTTATGTTTTCTTCCCTGTAAGGATAACATGGGGGCAGAGGAGGGCCACTTCTTTAGAAACCTCTAATCTTGTTCTAATCAAATCTATTTTCTACATCACAGTCAGGGAATTTTTCTGAAACACAATTATTTTTAAGTTATCTTGCTAAATCTCTCTAAAAAAATAAAATTCTCTTCTTTTTCCTGGATCCCAGTGCTTTCTTCATTCCCAAGTATTAGATTGGAAAATGTAGCTTTGAACCATGAGAGGATGCTCTTCTGAAAGGCCACCCCAGGCATTCTATGGTGCCTGTGTAGCCCTTCGGAACTTCGCTAGCTCCCTCAGCCATTCTACTGCACTGGCCTCGGGATGCTCTCCACTCTCATCTCCCTTTTATTTTTAACTGTGGACTTGACTCATGCCTCTGCTTTTCCACCACAGTTAATATCCTCCCAATTGAGTTTATCTCTCATGCTTCTTCATAAATAGGGGCCCCACTTTTCCAACAAGTTTTCCTCAAGTACAAGTGGGACACAATCCTGAAGAATTCATTCCTTGATTTAGCTCAAACATAAACTTTTAGGACATCACCTTCAATAATGATTTTCAGTGCCAAGGTCACTTTATTCACTATTAGAAATTTGGTCTGATCTATGAGGTGACCAGAACAGTAACGTATCCCAAAAATCCCACATTCAGCTTCTTTCAATCTCAGGTAACTTTTCTTGCCTGGATGTAGGATATCCTTAACATCTTGCCATTCTAAGTATCTTCTAAGTCCTTGAGCTTTTGATGAATGAAATACCTTTTGTGTCCACATAAATCATTTAAGTATGCTTAATTAAATTGATTATGCCTTAAGAAATAGGAACAGTGCCATTGATCCTCCAAAAGATCATTTTCTTGGTAACTTGGTGCTTGTCTTTTAATTCCAGAATGACTAATGACCAGAGAATCTTAAAAAAAAGGAACTAATATTTCTTGTGTAACTTCTTTCAGACACATGCACACTAGGATATATGTTTTAACTCCTAAATCCAAACTGTATATACCTCAGATGTTCTACATAAAAGCAAAAACTCTCTGGTTAAATTTTTTAACTTTTAAGTTTCCTTTTACAGAGTTTTCTATAGTACCTTCCCTGAGAGTATGTCTGTCTGTCTTATTTACCAGTATATCATGTGTGTGTGTGTGTGTGTGTGTGTGTGTGTGTGGCATTCTACCTCTGAGCTATACCCTGGCCCTATTTTGTTTTTTATTTTGAACAGGGTCTAAGTTGCTGAGGGCCTTGCTAAGTTGTTGAGGCTGACCTTGAACCTGTGATATTCCTGTCTCAGCCTCCCAAGTATTGGGATTACAGGCATGCACCACCACACCTGACTACCCTTATATCTTAATGTTAGATATCGAAATAAACATGATTATTTCTTAAATGAATATGTTTTTGAGATTTCAAAAATACATAAACATGGTAGAAAATATGAATAACATAGAATCACAAGGTTTAAATAGCTATCATTTCCTCAAAATGAACCCATGTACCACAAGATTAGCTCTGATAACAGTAGGGTGAATTCATTCTCAGCTCGCACGTTGGCCCCCTTCATGTTGTTTTCTCTTCTCCTTTCCTGGCTTCTGCTTTGTCAGGATGCTTATCCCTGTAGTGGGCATCTGCCCTTTGCATCTGTCTAGCACCATTTTTCCTGGGTAATGCTGCTTTCTCGTGTGAATCATGTGTTCTTGATCGGGGCCGGCATTGGAGCTGCCCATCACAGAACTTTCCCCCTAACCACAAGGAGTGGCCTGGACTCCTCTCATGGTTCTCTCTGGACACATCACCATGGCCATGATAATGAATGGCCATTTTCAGCCAGGCCTGTGTCATGGTATAGAACACTCCTGGCCAGAGCTCCAATTCCCACAAAATAGGAAGTCACCTTTCATCATAACAGCCTGGTTTTCAGTAAAGGTCAAAGTTAAGTTGCCTCAAACCACTGAAATCTGTTTGTTACTTAAAGTATCCAAAGAAACAGATTGCAGAGATATCTCCCTTAGCTACTATCCACACCCCCAACCTCAGTGATGTGTAACCTGGAGTTAAAGACAGATCTGTTGCTTTGCAACATTCTAATTTGTTCCTGATGACAATAACACATTCATCAACCACAAGCAATATATAGCAAAATTTTACTTCCTTTCTAGTTTCCTGTCAAGTCTTTCTGGATTTTCTGGGTAAATGAGCATAGTCAACTGTCACCAGTAGAAAATGTTGACTCAATTACCAATTCCAAAGACTAATGATTACATTATATTCGGAGGCATCTTCAGCTCATAAGGTCATACCCTTGTTTGGGTCAAAAATCAAATTTGCAAGAGAAAAAGGAATAGGGATGAGCCTAAGCAATAGCATTTCCAATGCTATTTTTTACTACTAATAATAGATATATTTTCATCTAAGAAAAAGTTCTCTTTTCACAATTTCCCTAAATAAATGTCACTTATAAACAGAAGCTAGGATGTCATAAAATTAGCATGTATAGCTGGATGAAATCTAAGAGACAATCTGGCTCAGAGTACTATCTGTAAAGAGCCCTGTCTGTAGAACCAAGGTAGCACTGTTCCTTAAGTGTTTTCTACATCCTGAAAAGCAGATTCATGCATAATTGCACAGGATTGAAAAATCTCGCCCATACAGTAGGGGGGAAATTTCTACAGATTTTTCTTTCCCCTAGAAATGTGCTCCCAAATTTCATAGCTGTGAGTATTCTGTTTATTTGACAGGGACAAGGAGAAGGAAAGAAACTGCATAAAATGGGAGAGAAAGCTCAAAGGCTTTTAGAATATCATCAAAGTATGTCTATGTGTCTGGCATCTAGCAAGTACTTGGTAAAGAGTAGCTGTTATGAAGATTCAATAATGCAATAATATGAAAGCTTGGACATGTCTACTCTTCCATCTTCCACCACTTCTCCCATGCGAAATTCTCATTTCCCTATGATTTCTGCTCACTGAACTCTTATTGTTCTTCAAGCATCAGCTTAGATAAAACTTTCTTCAAAAACATCCTCCCAAGAAGACTACTCGTATTTTCTTTCTCTATGCCTCTCTAATATCCCTGGTACTTCTTTTATGAAACTTTGTCTCCAGCACTTGATTATAAGCTTATTGGGAATAAGAAGGCAAATTTTACTCCCCTCTGTCCAATACAGTGCCTGAAGTTGTATTTAATATTAATACATGGGGCAATATCAGAGTCACCAAAAATAGCCTTGGTGACACAAAAATAGCAGATTGGTGCTTGGTTTATCTCAGAAAAAAATTCTTTTTTTGAATCTACTTTTATTGGTGCATTGTAATCTCACATCAAAGGAAAGGAAGTTAATAGATATTGAATGGCTACTTAAGCCAGTCAAATTAGGTGTTATACATATACTGTCTCATATCAATTTAGATAAAATATACGAGGTGATCATCAATACCATTTTATGTGTATACATAGGTCTCAGTTCATAGAGTTTATCAAGAGAGGCATTATGGGCTAGAGCCAGAGTTTAGACTCACGTGATATAATTCTTGTTGAACATTCTTTTGTCCTATTATATTGTCCTCCATACTGTGAGGCTATGACTCAAGGAGAAGAGAATAATACATCAGTTCCCCCATCCTGATCTCCAACTTGGGTGTAGAGAAGAAACAGACCTCACTTTTCTCCCAGTTTCCCTAGTGTGGTTCCTTTCTGAGACACTAAGAAAGTCACCATATTGACACTGAAATTAGAAGTCCAACACTGTCCTGCCCTTGTTCTCTGTCCTTGTCCTGTTTCCTTCATTGACAGTTTAGGGGCATGCTATCTATAAGTCACAAAGCAGACAGATTCCTGCAGTCAATAATGGAGCGCCTATTTTTAATCAGGGGAACAAGGCTAAGATGGCTTAACCATCAAGCATACTTTTTAGTATGTGTGTGTCAAAGCATTCCATATAAAATACAATGATAAATGGGAATGGCAATGTCATTTAAATTTATGTTTTATACAAAATAATCTGCCTACCTCCTTCCAGTGATGTAGAAAATAGGACTCTGGTCATAAATGAGTGAAATGGTTCAATCTATTCTTGGTTCTGGTAGAGCAGGCTATGTAATGTGCCTAAGAAAAAGTTAATTATTGGACAATAATAACCAATCTAGGGAGGTGATTATTATATTATACCCTGCCTGGAACAAATCACATGTGTAATGTGTCCTGGGAAATCATATTTTAAAAGAGATATAGAAAAAACTGAAAAAAATTCCAGAAAGAAACACTAAAACACTGGTTTTTAAGCCAAACTACTGATAATGAATCAAAGGAAAACTAGAGAGGAAAAAGAAAAGCCCCAGAAAGAACATATCTCCTATTCCCAAATATCTGATGGGTCATGACAGAGGAGAGGTCAGGCATAGACCACGTCATTCTGAAAAGTGGAGCTATGGACAGAGAGTAGAAATCTCAAGAGAAGCTGATTTCATAAGATTGTGCCGGGCGTGGTGGCACACGCTTGTAATCCCAGTACTTGGGAGGCAGACAGGAGGATCCAGGTTCGCGGCCAGCCTCAGCTACTTAGTGAGGCCCTCCGCAACTTCATGAGACTCGGTTTCAAAATAAAGTATTAAAAAATAGGGCTGGGGGTGTAGCTCGGAGGTAGAACGCCCCTGGGTTCAATCCCCGGTACCGCAAAAAAAAAAAAATAAGATTGTCAGTTCAGAATAAGAATTCCATCTGCAGCTCATGGGGGAAATTCTAACTATCAGATCCAACCAAAATGTAAGACTGCTGATAAGCACTGAGTTTTCATCTCTCTGGGATCTTCCAGAAGAGATTCCTTGAATCAAGTGTCTTCTAAGTTACTTCCGACTTGCACATTCTCTGATACTGGGTTCAACCGTGACTCCAATTTACCACCCTGTTTCCAGCTCAGCCTTTAAGATGGCCACAGAAGGTGCAACAGAAGCTGGCAAAGCTGAGCCCCAGCTCAGGTCCAGCCTCCCCACAACCTTTAATTGGTCTTGATAAAAGTTCCCTGGGCCTTTGTCCTTTTCAAATGCTGTTACCAAGGCAACCACTTGCTTGTAACTGTAAAAGCAGACAGCTCCTCATGAAATTATGGCCACTTTGTTCTAAGAACAAAATGATTTGAATTATCAGAGCTCAGAGCTTATTTTACACAGAGCAAGAGCTCAGAGCTTGTGTTACAAGGGGAGACACCAGATAAGCGGTTTCTCTCAAGGAAAAAAAAGTGAGTGTGTGTTTGTGTGTGTTAAATCTCCAACCTCAGGGTCTATCATTAGAAATTTATTCCATCAGGCCAGATGTGGTGGCAAATGCCTGTAATCCCAGTACTTGGGAGGCCAAAGAAAGAGGAGCTCCAGTTCAACGCCAGTCTCAGCAACATATCAAGACACTATTTCAAAATTAAACATTTTAAAAGGCTAAGGGTGTATCTTGAAGGTAGAATGCCTCTGGGATAAATCCCCAGTACTCCTCCCAAAAAAGAGAGAATAGGAAAAGAAAGGAAATTTATTCCATCAAACCAAACATGGTAGTTCATGCCTGTAAACATGGTGGTTCATGTTTGAGGCTGAGACAGGAGAATCATAGGTCAATGCATGGTAACATAGTGAGACCCTATTTCAGAACAAAAAATAAAAAGGGATGGGGGTCTAGCTCAGTGGTAGAATGCCCCTGGGTTCAATCCCCAGTACCACAAGAAAAAAGAAAAACAGAGAAATTTATTCCATCAGACTCAACTCATGTTTCCATTACAATGAATAAGACCACTGGCAAAGATAAGAAAGTCCCAAACACCAATGTGACTAAATTTGCCACACCCTTTCTAGCAGTGACGAGCAGATACCAGGGGCCCTAGGATTTTTGCTTGGGTATGTAGATAAGTAAATCAAGAAGAATTGGCATTTCCTGAGTGCCTGTGTGCTCAGTAATAAGCCATTAGAGACATTAGAATTTTGACTAGCAAAAGGGGACAGAAACTTCTTGGATGACAGAATCCTCGGGGACTTCTGGGTCTCATGACTTCTGATAAGACATGTTAGAAGCATGGTCATGAGCATCTCCAGCTTAGGACAGGCGAAAGTGAATGTTATCAGAAAAGAAATAAGAGTGCCTTCCCCTAGAACAAGTTTTTAGTATTTATTCCTTCCCCCCTCCCAACTGATTAACCCCTTTAACACAATGGAAGGTGGAATGCTAGAGAGGTGGGAGAAGTGAGCCTCCCACTAAGATGTCCCCCTTTCTCCCACACTTTCCTTGGGTATGCTCACTCTCTGGTGCCTCAAGAGGATCTGGCCACCAAGCATGATGGCACAGACCTATAATCTCAGTACTTGGGAGGTTGAGACAGGAGGGTCACAGATTTGAGGACAGCCTCAGCAATCTAGTGAGATCCTGTTTCAAAATCAAGAAGTAAAAAGGGCTGGGGGTGTAGCTCAGAGGTTAAAAGGGCTGGGGGTGTAGCTCAGAGGTAAAAAGGGCTGGGGGTGTAGCTCAGAGGTAGAATGCCCCTGGATTCAATCCCCAGTATCACATACACACATACAAAAATGTGGCATTTCTAGCCATCGCAGTGCTTATAGCAAATCAGATCAGATAAATATAAGCAGTTAATAGTGTATACCTACATGCCAACATTTATCAGTCAATGGAGACTTGCTTAGCATCTGGTGATTCTGTTTCACAGAGCAGGGAATGTAGGATGGAGGCTGTCACACTGCTTAGTTCTGGAGCAGCATGGATTTTCAAACCCAGTTGCTTAGGAAAGCGGCCTTTGGATTCTGATGCCTTACATTTAGAAGCTCTTCTTTCCTCTCTTCTGCCACCAGTTGCCTTCTAGACTGAAAGACACCAGGTTTCCTAAAGTCTGTCCTCTAGCCAACCCTCACCAAGATGGAGGACCAGTGTAGCTTCCAACACTCACTGAAAAACCAGCCATGTGAGACCTGATAAGCCATTTTTCCAAGAAGGATGGCACGTGTCTCATACCATAGCCTCAAATGCTCAGCTCAGTGCTATGGCAGCCTCCGAGGTCACTCTTCTCTTGAGTCACACAGGGAGCAGCAGGAAAATAAAATTGACACTGAGGTTTCATCTTGCCCAAAGAAGGCCCCTCAGGGATCTGATAGTGGAAAACCTACTCTCTTCCTTCTGCCCCGATTTTACTCATCAGAGAAGGAAGACCAGGCATATACCATGTTGCCAGTAGAGCTAAGGTCAAGAGAGTAGAAATCTCAAGAGAAGCTCTTAAGATACCAAAACCTTTTGTACATTCTTATGAATATTATTTGTCTTTATCTATAAGACAACGGACCTTTGAGGAGGGTACACATTTAATCTGTTTTACTCACCTACTATCCAAAGTATTTACTTCAGTGTGACACATAGGAGGTCCTCATAGATACTTGTTGGATTGAAGATATTTGCAGTGTGAGATTCATTCTAGAAAAGGTTTGGGGGAAATGTAATAGCCACTAGTTATTCTAGAAATTAATATTGATACAAAAAAGCTAAGACATTTATTTTTTCATAAACAAAAGGGGAAATTAAGTACATAAAAGTACAGTCACCTGGCATCATGACACATGCCTGTAATCCCTGCACTTGGGAGGCTGAGACAGGAGGATCATAGATTCAAGAGTAGCTTCAGCACTTTAGTGAGGAGGCCTCAGCAACTTAGCAAGGCCCTGTTTCAAAAATTAAAAAAAAATAAGGGAGGAGCTGGGGGCATAGCTTGGAGGTAAAATGTCCCTGGGTTTAATCCCCAGTACAAAAAAAAGTACAAAGTAAATGGAATGCCTCCTTTCTTTTTGTATTCCCTCTACAAACACAAAGGAACTACTGTGCACCAGGAATGCTGCGATTCTGTTGCCTCCATCTCTTCTTTTTTATAGATTCTCACACTGCTCCCTGCCAAGCTGGTGGGCCTGTGTGGTAGAAAAGCCATGTAAACTGGGGCCTTACAGGCAAACTGTACATCAGCAGAATGACATCGCCCAGCCTCCAAGCAGCACTCTCCGCTAAGATTTTCATCTCTAGGCAATGCTGCCAGGAAGAAACTCTTTACTCCCTGAGAAATCAAAGACAAAACTGCTTGGAATGATTCACATAAAGGTTCTCAAGCTTGATATACTTTTAAAATCATCTGGGGAGCTTTAAAAAAACTACTTATATCTGGGCTCCAATTAACTCAGCACATCTGAGGGTGGAGCCAAGGCATTCATAGCTCTTTAAAGCTCCCAAGGTGATTCTAATGTGTAGTCAGGGCTGAGAGTCACCAATTTCCACAACCCCACTCTTCGGCATACAGGTTAGACTCACAATTGCAATGTTTCAGCTGATTACCTGTCTGTGCTAACATACACGCTGTTATGCTTCGTTGCTAGGACAGAAACAGGACAAGGACGAGGATTGTTCTGTTAATGAACACCTGGTTCTATTACAATGTCCGGTCAGTCTGTGGATATCAGCCCAGCCTAGATACTGACAATCAGCTTTGGGTTGAGATTCAGTGGCTTGGGCATTTGTTTTAGCCTCTTGCTAGAACTATTTCCTCTGGATCTATTCTTCTTTGGTCTTGGTGCTGCTGTTTCTTCCCAATAACAGAACTAGCATATCTACTATTGCCATGACCAGGAAGGGACGTTTGACAGTGTGAGGCAGACAAGCCCAAAGCCTTTCTCTCCCCCCAGTTATTGTCTGCCACAACCAAGTGGGTTCATTCTGAGAGTCTCAGGACTTGTAGAGGTAATAAACTGAGTGGCTTAAGGACAGGACACCAGTCTTGGAAGTGAAATGACTTGAGTTTGAATCTCAACTTTGCCACTTACTGTGTTGTGCGGCTTTAGGCAAGTTATGTAACCTCTTTGTAATTTATTTTCCTTACAATTAAGAAAGGAGGTGATGGTCATGGTTCTCTGTTAAAGTTGTAATATTATAACATAAAACGTGTGATGATAAAAGTGGGACAAGAGCCCAGGCCTGTTAATTCTAATCCAGTGCTGTTCTATAATTCCAGTAGGATTGTGGGGACATAAAAAGTAACACAATGGGATTTAGGGGGCTCAAACATCATACTCAGAACTACATCCATTACAAATATTTAGAGGTTCTTTTAATGCAGCACTTTAGAAATGCTTTCCTTCTTTTCTATAAATAAGGAGAACAACAGGTGAATTTATTATGAGCTAGTAAGTGTTTTGCCCCTGTATTTAATATATGAGATAAAGCATAAAAATGCCCTTGAAATTGGGCAGTGGCTCAGTTGGCAAATAGCATCATTATATCTAACACTGTCACATGAGTTTTTTTCATTGACAACTTCCTAGTCATTCAGTTTTCTAAGATGAACTCAGGAAGAATGTTATATTTTGCTAGGAGATTGATATAAGCATAAGAAACACCTCTCATCTGGGCATAGTGGCGCATACCTGTAATCCCAGTACTTGGGAGGCTGAGACAGGAGAATGACAGGTTCATGGCCAGCCTCAGCAACTTAGCGAGGCCCTCAACAATTTAGTGAAACCATGTTTCAAATTTTAAAAATAAATAAAATAGGGCTGGGGATGTAGCTTGGAGGTAGAATGCTCCTGGGTTCAGAAAGAAAAGAAAGAAAGAAAGAAAGAAAGAAAGAAAGAAAGAAAGAAAGAAAGAAAGAAGAAAGAAAGAAAGAAAGAAAGAAAGAAAGAAAGAAAGAAAGAAAGAAGGAAA
>PVJS01005142.1:0-5000 GCA_004027185.1 Glis glis
CTCCTCCTCCTCCTCCTCCTCCTCCTCTTTTGTGGTACTGAGTATTGAACCCAGGGGCATTCTACATCCAAGCTACACCCTCAGCCCTGTTTTTTTATCCTTTTATTTTGAAACAGCGTCTCACTAGGTTGCTGCGAGCCTCACTAAGTAGCTGAGGCTGGCAGTGAACCTGCGATCCTCTGGTCTCAGCCTCCCAAGGACTGGGATGACAAGTGTGCGCCACCACGCCCGGCTTATTTGCTCTTAATTGATCAGAAAAGTTGGGCACTTGTATCTGGATGGAAATCAACAGCCAAAGCAAGATAAAAAAATATGGAAGTACTTGGATAGTTTATTAAAAAGGGAAATACTTGGTTCCGATCTTAAAGTCATTGCGAATTTATTTATTGCAGTTGTGCATTGAACAGTGCCTTTAAAAAAAAATACACTTATTTCTACCTAGTGAGAGAAATAGCCGTGTCTTAGTATTTTCCTTCCGACTGCATTGAGTTTTTTTCTCAACACAGTTTGCCATCCCACCAAATTAAAAGGTCCGTAGACACCACCCTCCACCCAAGAATCAAAAACATCCTTTGTGTGAAAGGTACTAGCCGTGCCATGCTCAGCACCCACCGATTACTGATTACCCAAGCTGCATTTTATCACCCCAAATACATGGAATTAAAATAATTGCAAATGCGTGCCTGCACACAAAGAGAAATAGAGTCCACGCGCACAGCTCCCTGTTGTTGGTAGAATAGGGATATTCGCCCTGGAGCAATATGATTCCTGCTCTTAACAATAGTCCTTAACTTGAGCCTGTATTTATTGAAACAGCACAGGACAGGAAGCAACTTGATAGCCAGGAACTGGCCAGCTGGTTAACCCTTCAGTGACCTGAGAGGCTTGCAGAGTCCCCTCCCGTGACCAGCTCAGAGATGTGCAGAAAACACGGCAGACCTAGTGAAGTGTTTATCAGCCTGTGTGTCCTGTGGGGGCCTTTGGAGCCCTCTGGGAATGTCTGAGCTGTTTTCTGAGCCTAGGCCCGTGAGCTAAACATGGCTGTGACCTAGGACCTAGGCAATAGTTGGGGTTAAATATCAGCACATGGGTGAAGCTGGAAATCCAGGAACCAGCAATCTAGAGCAAGGGGAAGCTGGGGTGTGGCGTAGCACTCGACGAACGGTGTGGTAAACCATCCTGAATCGCGACTGGAAATTTAATACAGCACAGACTTCTGCAGCTCACAGACGCGAGCAAGAAACAACAATGTAGACAACTTCATTTCTGGATTCCCTTAAAGCAACTTAATTCTGACTTCCGAGCTCCATTTAGTTCTTACTAAGAATTGGGGAGGATGCTGTATTTCCATTATTTTCTTGGTTTTTTTTTTTTTCCTTGTATTAGGGATTGAATTCAGGGACATTCTACGTGTGAGCTACACCACCAGCCCTATTTTATTTTATTTTTTGTGGGGTACTGGGGACTGAACCCGGGGCATTCTACTTCCAAGCTACACCACCAGCCCTATTTTATTGCATTTTACATTACTTTACTTTGTTATTTTATTTTATTTTCTGCATGGTACTGGGGATTAAACCCAGGGGCATTCTACTTCTGAGCTATATCACCAGGCCTATTTTATTTTATTTTATTTTATTTTATTTTATTTTTTGTGAGGTACTGGGGATTGAACCCAGGGGGCATTTTACCTCTGAGCTACACCACCAACCCTATTTTATTTTATTTTATCATTTCATTTTATCTATTTTTTGTGTGGTACTGGGGATTGAACCCAGGGGCATTCTACCTCTGAGCTACACCACCAGCCCTATTTTATTATTTTATTTTATTTTTTGTGTGTGGTACTGGGGATTGAACCCAGGGGCATTCTACTTCTGAACTACACCACCAGCCCTATTTTATTTTATTTCATTTCTATTTTATTTTATTTTATTTATTGTGTGGTTCTAGGGATCGAACCAAGTGGAATTCTACCTCCAAGCTGCACTACCAGCCCTTTTTATTTTTTTTATTTCGAAACAGGTTCTCACTACATTGCTGCCCTCGAACCTACAATCCTCCTGTCTCAAGTGCTGAGACGGCAGGCGTGCACCATCACGCCTGGCTGCGTTTCCATTCTCATTGGAAGCAACCCCGCCCCTAACGCGGCACACAGAAAGTCAGAAAGGCTAGCTAAAGTTGCCAGTGAGCAATTCCATGATTTGCCATTTCTTTTTTTTTTTTTTTTTTTTTTTTTGCGGTACCGGGGATTGAACCCAGGGGCGTTCTACCTCCGAGCTACACCCCCGGCCCTTTTTTTTATTCTTTCTTTTGAAACAGGGTCTCACGAAGTTGCGGAGGGCCTCACTAAGTAGCTGAGGCTGGCCGCGAACCCGGATCCTCCGGTCTCAGCCTCCCAAGTACTGGGATGACAAGAGTGCTCCACCACGCCCGGCCGTGATTTGCCATTTCTGATCCTAAATGGCTCCTTGACATACAACAGCTCTCAGCTCTACGCCAGAGCGAATCTTTCCTGAAGTTATCATGTCAGTGCCTTGGGTGGCCCCTCCACGGCACGCCCTGGCGCAACCCGCTGGCACAGGTGCCCCTCCCACAGAGCTGCAGGCCCTACCCAGTCCACATGAACCGCGCCATTTTTCTGCTTCCTGATTCTTGCCCAAATCCATTTGTCTGCACCTTGCTAGAAACCATGTGCTTTTCACTGGCCCTTTTCAGTTCCTTGGAGGAGAGAGAGAGGATGTTAAAGAGACATGAATCTTCCCGGTGTGGTGGCGCATGCCTGTCATCCCCATACTTGGGAGGCGGAGACAGGAGGATCGCAGGTTCACGGCCAGCCTCAGCTACTTAGGGAGACCCTCTTTCAAAATAAAAAATAGGTCTGGGGGTGTAACTTTGAGGTAGAATGCCCCTGGGTTCAATCCCCAAGTATCGAAAGAGAGGGGGGAGAGAGAAAGAGAGAGAGAGAGAGAGAGAGAGAGAAATGAGGAGGAGGAGGAGGAGGAGGAGGGAGGAAAGAAAGGAGGGAGGGAAGAAAGGAGGCAGGAAGGAAGGAAAGAAAGAAGGAAGGAAGGAAGGAAGGAAGGAAGGAAGGAAGGAAGGAAAAAAGGCAGGCAGGCAGGCAGGAAGGCAGGCAGGCAGGCAGGAAGGAAGGAAGGCAGGAAGGAAGTCAGGAAGGCAGGCAGGCAGGAAGGCAGGCAGGAAGGAAGGAAGGCAGGAAGGAAGGAAGGCAGGAAGGAAGTCAGGAAGGCAGGCAGGAAGGAAGGAAGGACAGAAGGAAGGAAGGACGGAAGGAAGGAAGGTAGGAAGGTGTTCTTCCCAGCGGGGAGCGACAGTAGGAGTCTGATGGGCCAGTCATCGGTTTGAAGAGGACAGGGTCTCATTTCCAAGCTGGGCAGATTCAAGAGGCGACTTCTCTCCACTAGGGTGCTGAGGGTGAGGATCTCCCTGGAAGGTACCAGACGCTATTAATTGGAAGCTCTAGTCGTTTGCACGATAATATTTCATCACACTATTTACCTGAAGCCACACCGTCTCGGGGGAATACATTAATTAGCATAGCTATCAACAAGCAGTAGCGCTTATGCATAAGTTAAAAACATATGTATTTTGACTACCAAATTGCCTCCCTAACAAAAGAGGGGTAGCTGTACATTCGTGGCGTCACAAAAATATGCGAGTTAAAATAAACAATGATTAGAGCTTTTGCTTTTTTTCCTCCTGCTGTCTCTAATGGAGCTAAGCTAAAGCCTGTGCTCTTTCCCATGGTAAATATGGTTCTAACCTCCGTGAGGTAGCACACCAGGACACGCCAGTATATTAGACAAGGGGAAGCTTTCCTGCCAGAGATATTCTTACAACTTTGCAGAGAGCGTCCAGGTATGATGGGGGCCACCACCCGGTACCCCTGGCGTCCTCAGGTAGCGCCCTGCAGTCCGGCTCATTTGCATTTTGTGTGCCCCACAAATGCCACCTCCTATTCCTACGTTACAGTGGCACAGCTGGACGTCAGCTGGACGTAGGAGAATTCCTAGTAAGCGTCTCACTCAGTGGACTGGAAATGCTCTCTGCTTCTTTGCAAATATTCGAAGACGCAATCCCTTGACTGAGTATCTTGGCAAATAGCAAGAGGAAAATTCGGCAAGACAGAGCTTTGCGTGTAAGAGTGTGCTGGTATTGGAAAATTGCTGAGATATTAATTTCTAGTAAAATGTAAAAGGCAGCCATTCAGGCAGGGGGAGACGGTAGTTCTGTCTGTTACATTCTAAGAGCCCCCCTCCCTTCTCTTCTGCCCCTTTGTCCTAATGATTAACCCATAGTAAGAATGTAAAGACAATTGAAGCCTCTGGCCTTAGAAGCACGCAGAGACTTAAGAGCACCATAGAGGCAGTTAAGGCTTTAGCCCTAAGATCACGTACACAGCCACACTGGCTGTAATCGGTGCCTCTGTTTCCCTCCTATTCTCTGTGACTCGGCCTCAGTATGAGAAAGGTAAACCCCATGTTACATCAAAGTGCCCATAGTTGATAGACAACCAATACAGCCCAATACAATAGGGGTAAAAGCAAGGTAGATGATTGACCTCTGCGCTTAGTAAGTGCACTTAGCAGACTAGAAGGCACCACCTGCCTATGGAATAAGTCATGCCTAAGAAATAAGTTACTAGCTCGTTGCCTTGGTAACGCTGATAAAACCAGACCAATGTGAGAATTGTACCTAAGGGGCCAGGGTCGGAGGGAGGGGAGAGTTCCACTTTCGGGCTCTCCAGCGTGTCCTCCAGGCACGCTGCTTTTCTTCTTCTTTTTTTCTATCTCTCACTGACTTTGTAATAAAATTTTGTTAAAGCTGCAACTGAGCTGCCTGTTAGTTTTGAATTCCTCTCCTCAGACGATCTGATCCGAAATGAAGGAAAGAATCCACAGAGCCGCTCCCACCGTAACTAGAGAGCTCCATGTTTTTCTTTAGGAAAAGCGAGAAAACCCCACAGTGTCCGGTGTGTT